>JACXGK010014489.1:0-11513 GCA_016801125.1 Novumbra hubbsi
ATGCTGACTGCCCAGAGGGGACAGGTGGTGTACATGCTGACTGCCCAGAGGGGACAGGTGGTGTACATGCTGACTGCCCAGAGGGGACAGGTGGTGTACATGCTGACTGCCCAGAGGGGACAGGTGGTGTACATGCTGACTGCCCAGAGGGGACAGGTGGTGTACATGCTGACGCAACAGAAAGACCAAGACAAAGCTGAATTACAAATAATGCAAATGATGGTTATTTCACCGTAATTCTAACTGACAATTATGAAAGAACTACTGGAAAGTTGATAACCAAGCATCTTTGCTTCATATTAACCAAAAAATATGTGTCGCCTGTCACGACTGGGGGAAACATCTAATCAGCAACCAACAACCAATCTGGTGGGAATAACCAATCAACATCTAATAACCAATCTGGTGCGAATAACCATTCAACAACCACTAACCAATCTGGTGCGAATAACCAATCAACAACCACTAACCAATCTGGTGCGAATAACCAATCAACAACCACTAACCAATCTGGTGCAAATAACCAATCAACAACCACTAACCAATCTGGTGCGAATAACCAATCAACAACTAATAACCAATCTGGTGCGAATAAACAATCAAACACCAACAGACAATCCGGTGGGAATAACAAATCTGGTGGGAATAAATAATCAATAACCAATCCAGTTGGGAATAAACAATCAGGACCATCCCATTACAAACTGTTCCTCACTATTTCATTATTGCCTTCATTCATTCTTACTGAATTGTCCTGTTTATAGTTACCATTCTGTTTGCTTTGGCAATGCGCTGTATGTGACACTTTCCACTTTCCAGGCAAATAAAATAAATTGAAATTAAAATAGAGAATCACAGAGGGGGAGAGATGAGAGAACAAGAAATACAAAAGTTTGGAAAAAATGGAGGAAGAGAGAGGGAGAGAGAAGAATAAAAAGAGTGAAGGAGAACATTTTAGAAAATGCATGACTGAAAAACCCAGTTCCGTGGAGTAGTTCAATTGATGAGTATCAGATAAAACATACAACTAGAGAGACAGATAAAGACGCAAACACACAGAGAAAGCGACAGAGAAAGAGATGGAAAGAGAGGAAAAATGAAGTATAGGGAAGGAGAAACAGACGGAGACACAAAGATAAGCAGAAACCAAGAGATACAGAGACAGGGAGCTAGCCGTCGGGAGAGTCACCTTTAAGTTGGTCCAGGTTGTTACCCAGGGCAGAAAGACTAAGGAGCTCCACATCTGAATGCCCAGTTGGCCCTGCTGTCTCTGAGAAGGCCCCTGCTGAGCTGGGGATGGAGAGACCCGAACTGGCCCGGGAGTCATCACAGCTGAACCCAGAAGAGAATCATTTAGTCTACTGGACATTTTTAATTGGTCCCCGCGTGTCTGGTTCCATTGGCTCCTGCTTGTTGTCTTAAGAACAGGGTTTCTGTTTCTAACTGAATGTTTTGCAGCGTAACGCAGCTAACAAGTACCACCCAGCAGGGAGGAAGTGGGGAGAACACGGTTATGTCGGCACACAAACAAAAGGGAAAGCGTGACACACTGAAAAAAGAACTGGAAGAACCGTGTTAAAGCAGACTTGGAATACTTGGAACTTGGAATACACCTAACATTGGGCCTTGTCCCAGTACAGGGTCGGATCTCATTTTGATTCAGCCCCGCCCCTGTATAGGACTGTCATGACAACATTCTATTGTGAACCCAAGCACTTAAGGAGGTTGGAAACGATAGAAAATAAGGAAAGACAGGTCACAACCCATCTCACTGATATGTTTTCAAGCATTCTGGGTAGAAGCCATATTGTAATGAGAATACTTACATGGGGCTACATTTGTGCAGTTAAATGTAGATAGTTTTAATGGTCATACTTTAAGTGTCATTGGGTATGCCATCGGGTACATCGTTAGGTATGTCATTAGGTATGTCATTGCAAGAATATTGTATCGGGAGGGTTCAGATATAATTTATTCAAACACTTGTTTGTTAAGGCTTGGAGGCTTCAGGCTAAAACCCTCACAGCCTTCCTCCCACAGGAGAATTTTGAATAAATCAGAAGCTAATAAAATTGATTTAATCAGTAATTAAATGAGTAAATCAGTAAGATAGAGTTGGTGGAATTGCTGGGACAAATATTTCACAAAATCAGAAGTTAACTAACAAATCTAGATGTGACTACAGAAGAGCTAATAAAAACCTATTTTCCACTTAAATCCACACTCCCTGTTGGTTTAGAATACATTACTTTAAGCGCTCCATCTTATTTCACCTGGGAAAGTAGTAATCTCCCATAGTGTTTTAGAATGGACACAGACTAGGAAGGCATAAGCAGGGAGAAGTTAAAAAGACCTGAACCCAGGTAGTGTTGAGGTGTTACCTGACAGCGTGAACGCACCACTCTTCAGCAATAAGAGTACTTTGATTAAAATCATGCAATGTGCATGTGTTTGACACAGACCTGCTATTTTCTGAGGGGTTGTATTTCGGGGCACGGATGGCTCTAGGCATCATGGGAGATAAGAAGGCAGGGTCCTGCTGCATTGGAGAGGCTACTGATGACAGAGCTGTTTGGGGACACCTAAGAGACAGACAGAAACACACAAACTCACCTTCCAGTTCCATGACAGTGTCGTCAGGCTGCACAAGGCAGCACAACACCACAGTCTAGGTTCCAGTGTTTTCCGCCCGTGATGCCAGTTGACAACAGACTAGAAAAAACGTTACACGCAAACACACACACAGAAACACACCACACACATCAACGGAGCTGGCTACCAATCCATAAGATTTCAGGTCCAGTCCATTGGAAAGCACGTCCACCAGAGGGAGATTAGCTCTGAGTCGGAACATGAGAGTAGATGGCTGACTGACTAAATCTACCAAACTGGTATTTGGTAAACAGAGCTGGAAATTGCCTTTTTTGGATGAGTCCTTCAAGAATGCAGGTTCCATATTAAGGCCACACAAACACACTCTCTCTCTCGCGCGCGCGCACACACACACGCGCGCACACACACACACACACACACACACACTTTCACTATGACCTCACAAGCTCCCTCTGTTGGTGGCCCACAACTCAGCACTAGTTACTACACACATGCTGCCACCGGTTCAGTATTACAGCAGAGGAGGAGGTGATTGACGTGAGGTGTATGAACGCCCCAGGGTACCTCTTGAACAGCTGGGTGTACGCTCCGGGACTCCGCCCCATCAGAGCCTCCCTCACCCGCTGCTGCCGTCGGCGGATGGAGGCCAGCTCCTATAAGGAGGGGGAGAAACACGGTTGATATGCGCCAACCAGGATGAATAGGGTCATCTAGCCCAAGGAGGTCAACACTCCTCCGATGGGACATCTAGACCCTAGATGATGGGCTGAACCACTGTTGTCCTTGAGGTCTGCAGTCCAAATGAGGACCGTGAGGTTGATCACATCTACCAGACCTCTTACGCTTCAGCCATGCAGCACGGTCTGACCAGGGGAAACACCGGGTTGTCACTGTGCGTGTGTGGAAGGGGTTGGAAGTGTTAAGGGACTCACAACAGAGGTCTTCTGCAGGCTAAGCTGGGGTTGGAGACGGCTGGGGCCTGGGGGGTCTGTCTCTGTAGCGGAGAGAGACATAAAGCGAGTTTCCAGCAGGGTGACAGGGCCGTGAAGCGCTGACACCTTAACACACACACTTCATCACAAATACTTCACTGTAGTGACCACACATGAACACTGACCTGTGGTCTGTGGTGGCTGGACACTGACCTGTGGAGATGTGGTCTGTGGTGGCTGGACACTGACCTGTGGAGATGTGGTCTGTGGTGGCTGGACACTGACCTGTGGAGATGTGGTCTGTGGTGGCTGGACACTGACCTGTGGAGATGTGGTCTGTGGTGGCTGGACACTGACCTGTGGAGATGTGGTCTGGCGAGGCTGTATTGCTCCGGTCAACTCCATTCAACTCCTCTCCAAGATACTCCGTCAAAACATGCCTCAGAGTTCTGTAAGCCTCCACTAGGTCGTCTGAGCACACAGACATAAACACTCACTTGAAAATCGTGGTCACATCCTGTACTGTGACACATTGTATTTGGGGTCATCTCTGCATATGGGAGGGCCTTCTCTGGAACACATTTGCCCATCTGGTCACTGAGGGACTTTATAATGCCAGAGCACAATCACCTCAGAGTGGTTATGGGCCACGTACCGCACGGGATGACGCGGTCAAAGAAGCCAGGCCGTTGCTGGTTGACGAGAGTGTAGGTGTCCACGCGGGCCAGGGCACGGTCAATCTGGGTGTGGGTGTACAGGCCCCGGGCCATCAGCCGTCCAGCGTACCACTCCTTCTCCCTGGGAAGCAGCAGGACGTAGCGGGGCTCCAAGCATGTGTTCTTCAGTCCGAATACACCCTGGGAGGGGGGTCACAGACCACCGGCGCACGGAAACATTAAACCAAACATGATGCGGTAAAAAACAAATGTACCCGTATACCTTTACGACGGCTTTAGTTAGTGGGGCGTGGATGTACATCCTGACGGATAACTCATAACTAATTATGTTTTTACTTTATTTGAATTGTTGACTACACGGGGAATGTGTGTGTGTTCATAGCGTGTGCGGGTGTGATTTACTGCCCCGTCACGGTCACCTCTAGTTCCATATGTAGACAGCAGGCCAGGCCCTGTTTGGCCGCGTTTTCAATGGCATCGCGGGACAAACCATACCAGTGACCCTGATACCGCATGGTCTGGATGAACTGACCCTGAGGGAGGAAACGAGACCGAAAGACAGACGGAGGGAGCGTTAACTTTTGTCCAGTTAAACCGATTTTCCTACATGGGCCAAGCAACAACAAAGATGAATAACACCAACATCCCTGTCTGTGAGGCGAACTCATGACCCTGCGGTCAGGAGTACCATCTCTTCCATCCGCGCCCCGTAGTTCAAACAGGGGCCCTTTGACCCCTTGTCTACTTGCACCTGGGGTGAATATACTCAGTTGTTATCCATCACATTTTATGACCCTACAGATAGTTCGGAGAACTGTAGGCTACTCTCAAGGTTTTACTGTCTCTCTCAATATTCTGACAAAAAATACAAAACCCTGTTTCCCCCAAAAATTGGGACGCTGTGTAAATAGTTAAGAAAAACAGAAGAAATCATTTAAACCCAACATGCCCCAGCAACACATTTAAAAACAAAAAGCTTTAGAAAAAGTTGTGTCAAGCTGGTAGAACATCACACAACTAATTAGGTGAATTGGCAACAGGTTCGTAACATGATTATGTTTAAATAGAGGTATAGGTATGAACAGAGCACTCCAGAGAGGATGAGTCTTCAGGCAAATTCTGCAACAATTTTTGCAAAGGAAAGTTGCAAATAGTTTGGATATTTCATAATCTAAGGTACAATATTTTGGAGAAATCCGAAAACCAATATTGGATGGCCGTGATCTTCGGACTCTCAGACAGCACTGCATTTAAAACAGACACAATTCTGTAGTGGACATCACTGCATGGGCCTAGGAAGACTACCGAAAATCATTGTCTGTGAACAAAATACAATGCTCCACTCACAAATGCAAGTGAAAAATCTAACATGCAAAGAAGAAACCATACATAAACAAAATCCATAAATGTTGCCGCATTCTCTGGGCCTGAGCTTCTTTAAGGCCTAAGGCAAAGTAAAAAACTGTCCCAGGGTCCTTGTGTCCTCCGGGTTACAGAGGGAACATCTGACCTGTTATTAGTGCACAGTTCAAAAACCAGCACCCGTTATGGTATGGGAGTGCATTTGTGCAAATGGAATGCACGTCTGTGAATTGCACATCTGTAAAGGCACCATTATTCCTGAACAATATATACAGGTTTTGGAGCAACATACATCTTTTTCAGGGAAGGCCATGCTTATTTCAGCAAGACAATGCCATACCAAATTAAGCATGACAAAAGCATGGCTGTAAGAATAGTGTGCTAAACTGGCCTAAGTCCAGACCTGTCATCCATTGAAAACATTTAGCGCATACTGGGGAAAAAAGTTGAGCAGCTGAAGTCCTATATGAAAGCCAGATTGTAAATACATTACCCTTTCAAAACGACAGTATTGTTAGTTTTGTTAAAAGAAGAGGCAATGCAACACAGTGGTTAACATGCCCTTGCCCCAACTTTTATTTAAATGTGTTGGAGGCATCAAATGCCATACATTTTACCAAAATCAATGATATTTCTCATCAATTCTCAGATTGACAATGGTTTGGAATTTTCTCCATTTGTAGACAATCCATCGGACAGTGTAATGACGGACTTCACAAACGTATGACTAGGAAATGTTTTTCTAAGCCGGGCATCAAAAATCCTTCTTAGGTGCTTGGACAGTTCCTTTGAGCTAGGCATGATGGGTTATCACACACCCATATGGTCAACATATCCACCCATTGGATGTGTTCCATTCTACTAAGGCTGCTCTTCTGACAAACGCTTTGATTAACTGCCGGCCCATTCAGAGATTCAGACGCTCTGGAACTTGGCCCTAGCAGTGCTATAGTTAGTTTAACTTCACTACCTACGTTAAGAAGCTGGAAACCATCCAGACCACAAAACAAAGCGCACTAATTGTTCCTCTGTTGACGGGCCAAAATGAAACAAGCATGAGGCAAGCTAAATGAGGCTAATCTGCAGTTAAGGTGTGTGGTAGCGGATAACAGCCTGTAATTATAGTATGTGGTGAGGGGCGCAGCACACCTGCTCGGGTCTAATATGTTCGGTATGACCATGGGAGTCTGTAAAACATCCAGTGCAAAGGAAAAGCCAAGCTGGCTTAACCATAGTTGTGAAGTCCGTAAAACTTCACCTGAGACGTCCTCTCAAATGTAAAGGGTGAAGGGATAGGATCCCCACTTCAAAGGGTTTCCTCCTTGTATCACTGGGGGAGAGATCTGAATTTATCAAGTTCCCACCGCACAGCTCTTGCACAATCAACTTCTGGAAAAAAGAAAAATGCTCAGGGTAGATATCCTACCGCCACAGGGTAGGATATCTAGGACGTTCCTTTAGGAATGTTAAGTCTAGAGCTTTGAAGTGTCAAATGAGGCAGATATAAGGGCACATTGAAGTAGCCAATGATTAAGTATCCGATAACAATAAAAGCCAGTAAATCAACTGTCAGCCAGGACATGAACAGGCATTTGTTTTTGTTCTACAATTTCCACAGAGGTAAGTAGGGTCAGAGAAACTGTCATGATAAACAATGTACAACTAAAAACCCTAAATTCATTACTAATTTTAAATACAAAACATTTTTTATCTAAAGAACTACTTTTGTAGTTCCAAATGGATGAATGTACCAGCTAGTCCCATTTAAATGTTTCTGCTCAGTAGTGAACATTACATCATTAACAAACTAATCCTACAGTTCAAGTACCATGAGACAACTTCGCCATTTGGAGAATCTGTTATTTGTGTATTATTGTGTAGCCCATTAGGTATCTAATAATTGAGAAATATATATTCACCATACTTAAAACGTCTCACGCCAATTGATAACAGCCCTTTTGTCCTGTCACAGAGCAGTGAATATGCAGAATCTGCTTAGACTTAACAATAAATTGTGACAACTCTATTGTAATGAAGCCAAAAAAGGACCAAGATCAAACAAATACTCATACTGTATTGTACAGGATGACTAACATATTTGTAATTTATCCAGATTCATTCACAAAATATCATACATAGGATAAACATCTTACACAAATTGAATCACAAAGACCACTAAACTTTTCATTTCCTACAATAGAGGGGACATATTCAAAACAATTCACTCTGCAGTGATATATAAGAAGAGAGCACTGTAGCAGGGCAGTAGTTGAACATGGTCATCAAGTCTTTACTGATGGCCAGAGGACACGTATGCTCTAGGGTGGCTTGCTACGTAGGGAGATTGAAGTGTAGCTCTGTGGTTTTTCTTGGCTTTTAGTCAGTGTTCATCCCTCAAACAGACAGGGGCTCTGACTGGCAAACAGACTCTGAGGATCCTCAGCTGAAATTGGAACAGGAACATTTTAAGTTGTTGACATTAATACAAAACAGTCAAGTATTAGTATATTTTATTGTCAGAACAACATGTTGAATGGGATGTTAGTAAACTTTTCTGTGCAATACCTGTGACCTTTAATCCTCATCCTCATCACCTCGAAGGGGTTATCGGGTTGAGCGCATGCATGCAGGATCTTATTTTCCCAGCACCTGG
Organism: Novumbra hubbsi; assembly: GCA_016801125.1. Lineage (NCBI taxonomy): Eukaryota > Metazoa > Chordata > Actinopteri > Esociformes > Umbridae > Novumbra > Novumbra hubbsi. The sequence goes on from JACXGK010014489.1 coordinate 8,238, forward strand.
ATGCAAAGGTTAATATTTCACAGCTGCCACTGGTAGTAGAAATTGCAGCGGGACAGATCAGGGGTGTACACGACACCCTGTAGAGCCACAGAAAAGACATGGCTTCAGCCCACTTAGTGTCATTTCAAAGCTGTGTGTAAGCCTTTTCAGCTTGTGTTGAAACGCTCTTTCAACTGCAATCTTCCTCTGCAGTTGCTGAAGACAACTTTGTGAGTAATGAGTTACATTTACCACTGGTGTCACTCCTGGGTTGGCCAAAATCCACACTCAAATGTCCCAATAATCACAAACATTTTCCGGCGACTTGGTGTTCTTCTACTTCGAGAGTCGGTACATTCACAACAAATCAGATTGGGGCTGAGGCATTCCCTGTGTTCATCACACTTCATAGAGGAATGGTTCCGGATACCTCGGAGAGACAGGATGTACTCCTTGATGCTGTTTTTAATTATAGCATGTAACCAATGTGGCCTCTAAGAAAACCACAGAAGACATTAAGATGTTACTAAAGTTGTATTTTCACAATGGTCCAAGCCCCTAACTTGAGCACAACTGAGTCACTATACAGCCAGGTAGGAACTAGTAATAACATCCATAACAATAGTGTATAAGCAGCCAACAAACGTTAATGTTTTCTCGATAGTTACAACTTAGACAACTCAGAAAACACATGTTAGGTACTGTACTCTATAGCTAGCTAGCATGACCGTTTGATGTATGGTTCTTCCACATACCTCTATGGACAGCTTATCACAGAATGTTCTTGATCCTGATGATTTGCTCCCGCATCCCATACGATCTTCCATTACCAAAATTGCCATTCTTTTAGTTTTGATTCACATTCGCTGAACACATTTCAGTGATTTTCATCAGCCTTATTTGTTAAACTTAAACCATTATGTTATTTAATGGAACTGTAGGAAAACACGTCAACGATGACAGTTCATGCGCTCCAGCTGTTTATGCCACGCCTGTGCCTCAAATGTGCCTCGATAAGTTACCCAGTTTATTTTAACACGTGCAGCACATGATTTTTAATTTAAATGCTCAATTAATCCCCAAAACCGACAAACCATCCAGGTCCTTCAGTGCCAGTACAAGAAAGTCAAAAGGGCCAAGTGATTAACGTTAATCACACAACAGATTGTCACATGGGATGCAAGCGGATTTAGTGGCGGTTCTAAACCATTCCAACCGGGGGGGCCCAGCTGGGTCCAGTCGAACCATTAGGGGGGCCAGTTACAGTAAAGATTATTATGTAATAGTTATTTCAGACACCACACTTTGGGGGTCCAAGCTTGTTGTCACAGGGGCACATTTTCACACCACACACTGTTATAAAAAAAAATAAAAAGAGGCCAATGATGCGGGAAACACTGATTGTGGTCAATCGCCAACGCATACCATGTGAATCATGTTTTGAAAGTCTTCCTCCGTAACAAAATGGTAGTCGCTCCCGTCCTCTTCTCCAAAGTATGGCCCCCTGGTGGTGTGGCAAGCTCTGGGACGTAAGATGACACACGGAGCAATTAACAATATACTTAGTTCAAGACACACAAACACCATTTACTAGAGCTAAGAATTAAATCTACCTTTTATGTTAGCCTCTGGAGGGTACAGGGCTAGGAATGTGAAAGGGAAGTGAGTGTGTGTGTTTAAAACCTATTAATACCACATGTAAGGTGAGTGGAACAGACATCTCAGGCAGATGTGCTTCTGTTGTAAGGGCTCCAACGTATTTACTAGATGAAAGGAGCTTTACGTCGTTGCCGTGGTGAGAAACCTTGCCATTTGTCAACCCCCATTGCTCATGCGTTGTTATCATTATGCTTTCGGGGAAGTGACATACATTCGGTTGGCAGTGTGCGTATCGTTTCAATAGACTCTCTAGTGATCAGGCACAATCATGAACACCTCCAAATGCACAACGCACGCACGGCTTACGCGGCACGCAATATATAAACAGCATGTTCCATCTGCAAGCATACTAGCACATAGATGGAGACCACGGCTCCCCGACCCAAACAGACATCACGTGGGTATCAGCCTCCAGGGACTCACCCGTAAGCGAAGAAGTGGTTGAGGTCCTGGCAGAGCTTGTGGGCCAGCTCCCGCTTCCCACAGGCCCGTGGGCCCGACAGAACCAGCATGGGGTAGGGAGTGTCCAGACTGGGCAGGGTGCTGGGGACCCACACAGAGGACCGTTATTACAAGGGGGCTCACCAACACGCGGCCTAGGAAAGGGCTTGACTCCACCAAGAAATACTGTGACTACCCGGAAAGATCACTTAGTCCAGGCCAGGTTCGTTTCTACTACAGATGTATAGGGGATGAATGAATACGTGAGCGGGTCTTTACCTACAGTAGATGACCTGAGGTGGCATCAGCTGGTACACCATGTGGGTCATGTGATCCCTGGCCGCCAACACATCCATAGGAGGGTCATATTTGTTGGTGGCCGACACCTGCTCAACACAGTGGAGATGTTCGTGGCACATCGCGCAAATGCCCATCATACTATCACGCGTCGCTAGCATCGACGATGCCGGTTTACCAAACATGCTAATTGATGCCCCCACACCCAAACGCTCGAAGCAAAGCGGGGCACGTCATGTCATACATCCACCTAGCTAGATACCTTGTCTTCAGCGGAGATGTTCGCCTCGTCCAGGAAAGTCAGGTGCTGGAGAAGAAAGATCACTGCCAGTCTGTAGTCAGGCTGGTCCTAATCAGTCAAACAGACATTTCTATTAGTCTATCTGAAAATATCTAACGCAAAAGAGAAAGATAACGAAAATAGGAATCAACCATAAGTCATTTCACTTCAGTTAAATTCATGCTGTTTCTGAGTATTTAGTACAATCCTATAGGTGGAGACTAGATTTAGAAAAGCTAATCTAATTTTAGAAGCACTTTCACTACCTGGACTGGGTTACTGAGTAGATTCAGCTCTCGGAGAAGAAACAGTTCCTGGATGTATGTGGCATCTTGGATTTTACTGATCTGAAAACAAAATAAATGATATTTGCATGACAACAACTAACTTTTAACAAAGAAACATGATTCAAACAGCCTTAAGTACCATGACCCACCAGGTAATGCCAAAAGGCTTTACCGCTCATCTCCAGGTGAACATTGGTGCCATGCAGACAGTAGCAGTAACAAGACAGTAGCAGTAACAAGACAGTAGCTGTAACAAGACAGTAGCAGTAACAAGACAGTAGCAGTAACAAGACAGTAGCAGTAACAAGACAGTAGCAGTAACAAGACAGTAGC
>JACXGK010014490.1:0-11653 GCA_016801125.1 Novumbra hubbsi
ACCACCATCAAATGTGTTTGTGTTAGCGAGTTCTTGAGTAATGAGAATCTTTTTTTCAACTCAATCCAAAAAACGTCAGTTGTCTTCTAAAAAAAGCCATAGCATTTAAAGGAGTTTCTCAATTTCCATGATACGTCCCACGTTTTTCCTGGCTAGACAGGTTCTTATAGTCAGTGTATTCAATGTGTACAGTGATATTGGCATCTTTACAATGATTTTCTCTTGTTCAGTTTGGTCTGGTTGTTGTGTTGTTGCCAGTCCAATGAAATTGGAATAAAGCTCTGTAGAAAACGCAAATAAATAAAGACCTTTCTTTTGAACGATGAAGCTGATATTCAGAAATGAATAAATAATGTTATGCCGATTTCAGGACAGGAATATGCACACGTGTATAGTTAGCTATATTGCTATTGTTATCTAGTTAGTTGCTAAGGCTGTCTAGAGTATCAAATACAATGTTTCTGCTATTCACCTTGTAGACAGGTTTGGTCTGAATTGACCCATTTCCCCTGTAGACACATCAGGTTTTCTATCACTGCATAGAATTCTGAAAGCAAAGCCTAAACAATCATATTATTATCAGTTTCATTAATCAGACATTTGTGCTCGTGCACAGGGGGCCTTGTGCATTTCGTTTTTTTGTTTTGTTTAAGAATGGTATCTGTTAAATGGCTACACAAGATACATTTGATTTACTGAGGCCTTCCTGTAACACATTAACCACAGATCGATTACTACCATTATCCATTCCAATAATACTCCAGCCAGTCAGTCCCAACGGGAGAAGCTGGGAACAGTACACCGTTTTAGCCCTTTCTTTATCATTATCATCTCTCCCTCCCCCCTCCCTCCCCCTCCCTCTCCCCCTCTCTCTCTCTCTCCCTCTTCCTTCGTTGCAAGTCCACCTATGAGTCAATCCGGTGAAGAGGGGACACCACACAATTGAGGTCAGAGCCTGTAGCCAACCATGTTTTAAATGCTATTTGAAATCCTTACAAAGAATAGTGCTTCATGGGTTCCCCTCCACACCTTTCTGTGGCAAACGCAAGGCATCGGACCTCCAGGTGAAAACTACAATTTGTAGCCCCCTTACAACACAATCCATGAATGCCCGATAATGGCAGCTTCTGAGAAGTGTAATAATTCAGGTTGGCTTTGGGAATAGATTATCTAATGACAACTGATAACCATAGACGCATGAACTCGATTATGATACCAGCATCTTCTCAAGAAGCTAACCCAATGCTGCAGAACCTAAGGGAGGCAGTGAAATGTGTTTCGCCCATCACCGTTAAGATCCAGTCTGGTGATTCCTCGTGTTTCCGCCTTTAACTGTGGACCCATGTTTTCAAATTAGTGTCTCCTTTCCTGTGTGTAATAACGGGCGGAGTTTGCTTGACGGCATCCAATCCATTGATCCATTCAATGAATTGCTAGACGCACCGGTTTGCTTAATGGCTGACCTGTCGCGGTGTGATTGGACCCATAGCGCATTGAACTTCACAGACAGTATGCCCGGGTAAGAACCGTTAAATGCACCGGAAAAAAGAAGTAATGTCTGTGTGTGTGGTTAGCCATTTCTCTCGATGTCTGGTAGCACTTAAAGTTGAAGCAGGGGAGAGGGTATTGAGGGAGCTGTGGACATTGAGAGGAATAGATTCAACTCTCGCAGCGCTAGTAGCTCATCTCAAATGCTAAATTGACCAGAAGACGTGAAGTGCAGTCTGGTCGGCTGTGATTCCCTGTGAATTGTGAATAAATCATAAGCCATTACACCGTTTACTTTGCAAAAGTTGCTTTTTCACTGTCTGGGAAGAACAGAGGAATCAGCACATGCCAAGGCCTTATTCCAGATAATGATTGACATCCAAAGAAAGACTAATAGCACTGTTTCTTTTTACTTCATTTGCTATTGAGAATAGCAGTTTGCTGTCTTTTTATTTGAGAACCAGTACTAATATAATACGGTATTGTTTCATGGTCTTTCAATTGTCTTTCCTTCTTCCATCCAAGACGATGACAGCCCATTACAGAACCAGAGAGGTTTAGCCAGAGAGAAGGTTGGTGTTACCATCCATTCTCATTTACTGTAAGTATTAACTTCAGCGCTTGCATTCTCATACTTAGCAATTTAAATTTAAGCCCGCTTTTAATCTATTCTTAGTTCAGGAGATTCATTGATTACATGTATTTTGCTCATTAGGCTTCTCAGTGTCAGCTGCTTTCCCTCCTTCATGTGCTGCTGTAACAAGACAGTCAGCGGGGTCCCGTCCCAGAGCTCGTTAGGTTCGTTAAGGAGAGCCTTAATTGCTCCATCACCGTCCCTCAGCCTGTCCACATCCGCTCTCCAATGCTCCACCCTGCTGGATGACACCCCCCACCTTGTCTCTACGCCAGTCGTGTGCACAATCAGCAAATACACACATGCATGTACACACATGCACTCACGGATACACACACACACACACTGGTAGTTACTTGCATGGCATGATAATAATATCTGCCGGTAGCAGACAGGGATGCACCCAAACAGGACGTTTCACATACAAGTGATCACATGAATGGAAAACAATGAGATACAACCTCCTCAGCACCCAGTTCCACTCTCTTGTTTCGTCATTCCTAACTCGTCCTCAACATGTAATCACAAGAGGACTAATGCCAGTGTGATGGTTACTGTAGTAGAAGGATGAAATGAGTTCTGACAGTACTTTAACTTCAAATGGAGGCTTTAGGTAGGAATTAAAAACAAAACAATGCTTTTTATTTTTCAATTGTTTAGCCCAAAAATTTGAAAGCGTGTGTGTGTGCGCGGAGAAGAAAAAGAGTAGGAGTGTTTAAGACTTCAGAACTGTCACATCCCTCACTAAAAACACAGCAGGGAGATTTCAGGGCTGTGAATGGAGTGTCTCACACACACACACACACACACACACACACAAACACTAATGTTAGATAGAAGAGTCTTAGTTAGGGAGGATCCTTCCAAAAGGACAAACATCCGTGCAGCAAGGACTCTCAAACCATTAAAAACAAGATTCTCTGGTATGAAAAACCCAAGATTGAACTCACCTGGCCAATACCTTCCCTACGATACTGCATGGTGGTGGCAGCATAATGCTGTGGGGATGTTTTGCAGATGCAGGAACTGGGAGAATGGTCTAGGTTAAAGAAAAGATGAATGGAGCAAAGTAAAGTCAGATCACTGATGTCCACCTTCTCTAGACCTATAGAACCTTAGAATGGGGATAGGTTAATCTTCCAACCAGACACTCACCCTAAGCGCACAACAACACAACGCGAGTGGCTTTTAGACAACTATGTGAATGTCCCTCCAGAGCCTGGATGTCTCCGAAGACACCTGAAAGTGGCTGCTGTGTGCATGTGGAAAAAGTCAAAGGGCCTGAATACTTTCCCAATGAACTGTATACACACATACCCGGTCACCAACACATGCTCACAAATCCAAACACACATACAGACATACAGTCAGTCACACGATCACATACAAGCCTGTTAGCGGGTTAAACTGTAACATTTTAAAACAGTTTAACTGGCAACGGGGATATGGCAGAGGGATTTCCCCTTCCCCCATATGGGGGTTGTTCTAGACACTGACTAGGTCTATATTTCATTGCCTAACACAGTGGTTCTCAACCCATTCCTCAGGGAACCACAGACATTCCACATCTTAGCTGCAGCCCTGAACAAGCACAGCAGATACACTAATCAAGGACTTGAGAATTATGTGTGCTAGCTAAAGGGTAGTTCAAATACCCGGACTGGCTGGGGTTCCCTGAGGAATGGGTTGAGAACCACTGGCCTAACATAATATTAAGCTTTGCAGAGTTTAGCGTTTGGTGAATTAGTGTAGAGACATTTTTGCTGACAAGCTGCCTCTGTCTCTATGTTAGCATGTCTTAGTACGTTGTTAAATTGCAGCCGCTATACATTAAAAATAAAAGCCATATGTCAATGACAGTTAGTAGCAGAAAAACATATTGTTGACCAGTGATGGTGTGCAGGGTATTTTCTGATAGACATCTTTCCAGCCCAGTACGTCCCATGGGACTTCCTTTCATGTAAAGACCATGCTCTGTCTGAAAAGGTTCCGAGATGTATTTTATGTTTCTTCACTAGGTGGAAAATCTCAGGTGAATATACGCACGTCTCAACGATGAGTTACTGACTGTGATGGCTTTCAGTAGACTAGAGAGGATCGGAAACATTCACAACAACAGACAGTTTAACAGGCCGGATGACAGACAGAAACGGACAATTCTTGTTGAGCACTTTGATGTCACAAAACCAGATGAAGCATTTTGATGTTCTGAGGGGCCACACTGATGTTAGCATAAATGGACACGACACTCGAATCACACAGGACACTCTAATCACACACAGGACACTCTAATCACACACAGGACACTCTAATCACACACATGACACTCTAATCACACACATGACACTCTAATCACACACATGACACTCTAATCACACACATGACACTAATCACACAGGACACTCTAATCACACACATGACACTAATCACACAGGACACTCTAATCACACAGGACACTCTAATCACACACATGACACTAATCACACACGACACTCTAATCACACAGGACACTCTAATCACACACATGACACTCTAATCACACACATGACACTAATCACACAGGACACTCTAATCACACTCATTACTCTCTAATCACAATCTAATAAAGCGTTTTATTGCCATCCTCTCAGTTAACAAAAAACATTTATCACATCTGAGATCTGTGTTTAAATACAATTAGAACTTCTTATCAATTGTAAACCTGAGAATGTGCGCAGAAGACAAGATTAATTGTAAAACAAAATATACTTAAATGTGTATTTGAACCCAGGTTAGGTTTTATGGAGTCTAACACATCTAACACCTGATCCATTTCTGCTGTGTCAACACTCATTAGAGCACAGCGGCTGCTCCTCCAAGCTGTGTGACAACGGGAGGAAGCTGACCAGGCTGAAAGGCAGATCTGAGACCAGTGTCAACATGATTGTATAACACACAATAACAGAGGAGGGGCGAGAGAGAGAGAGATGGAGTTAGTGGCACTAGAAAGGAATGAAAAGAGGACACAGTAAAGGGAGTAAGAAGGAGAGAAAAGAACAATGAACATGAGATCGAGAGAGAAAAGACAAAGAGCGAGAAGCAGAATAAGTGATCTCCTACAAAGGATGCCTGAGGCAGCAGTGGCTGAGTGGAACTGAAGTTTTACCACATACAGATTTTATTAGGCACTACGGATTATAAGGCTGCCATTACAAGAACAAGCGGCGGAGAGACGGATGACTGAGACAGTCTGGGTTTGGCCGCAACCTCTCTTTAGATATCACATGACCCAGATGCAGAATTTCTGGCAAGGTAAAATAAACCCTTGTGAAAGTTCGGTTGAAGTCTGACGTCAGACGGTGTAATGCATCTGAGTCATGTGGCATGTTTATTTTTATCACAGCCACTGTGACATCAGTGTGTATATCAGGGGAGTTTCAAACCTCAGATATGTCAAACAATGAAAAAGCGCTGACACTCAATCATTAAACAATTAATAGGTGGTGGTACTTAGTCATTAAACAATAAATAGGTGATGGCCCACAGTCATTAATCAATAAAAAGATGCTGGACCTCAGTCATTAAACAATAAAAAGATGGTGGCCCTCAGTCATTAAACAATAAAAAGATGGTGGCCCTCAGTCATTAAACAACAAAAAGGTGGTGGCCCTCAGTCATTAAACAACAAAAAGGTGGTGGACCTCAGTCATTAAACAATAAAAAAGGAGCTGGGTTCAGTCCCTAAACAGAGCAGACAGTCCTTAGCCTTTAGCCTAGCATCAGGCTGTGCGTCTCTACTAGCATTGATGACCATCACCTGGTAGATGGAATGGCATGCTCTCCCATACTGGGTAAGGGTTAGACAAACTGGGGGAATTACAGCGGTCATCATCGCCAACGTTGTACAGTGTTGTTTGTCAAGCTAACTTGGTGGTGTTTATTGTTGTCATACCTAAACCCCTGCACTTCTAGCATTGCACTGGATTTACCAGAAAGATGTAATTCATGTTACAACTGTTGATGTTATTACTGGTAAGCATGGCACACATTTATAATAACTGTAAAAAATAATGCAGCCATACGAGTCGATGTAGAATTGAAAGATATAATGAAATACATGTAAAATGAACATTGTTATTATACGTAGATGTTTTTAAACGCTTTTTCTTCCTCAAATTCTGTACTCCAATGCTCTCTTAATTCAACAAACAATGCTCCAATGATCTGAAACTATGGAACAATCTCATTGTGTAACAGTTATCTGTCTTTCCAAATAAATAGAAATGATGTTCAGTTGTTTTCCCCCATTGTGAAAAGCACACAAAAAGTTATTTTTTTTATGTACCGGAAACTGGATTTTTTTTCAGAAGCAATGAAGAAAAGATAAACATAATAAATGTTGCACAAGGGATAAAGTGAGAGATAGGTAAGGATTAATGTTAGGGTAAAGGGTTTGGAAAGGAGAAAGGGTTAAGGTTAGGACTTGACAACAGTGTCAAATATTCTTGCCAGGCCATAGCTGAGCAAACTAATCACATGCTTTTCCACCAACATCTGTCTTTAAAAAAAGGCTTTGGTTCAACTTAGCAGTTTCTGGCCATTTCACAAAACCTCTGATACTGTTCTGGTGAATTGATGTAGCCCCAAAAATAAACACTATATAGAGTGGACCTCAACGTATTTTTCTAAAACACACAGAGACACACAGAGACACACAGAAACACACAGACACGTCTGGTATGTGAGGTGCTTCACGCCATTTGGACTGCAGACAGAAATAGCCTCCACGCTAGCAGCTCCCCTGTGGCTCTGAAAGCTTAGCAGGAGCTCTGGTTAATCTAATCACCGCCATCCATACATTAGCATTAACCACAGATCAATAGGCCTTTATCTTCGACTTGGTGGTGATGGGAGAGCGTGATACAGCCCCATTTCCAAGGATACTGGGCACGCCGTGGAACAGGACTACTCCGGTTGGGTGTAGATGTGATCTCTATTGATGCTCAGCTTCCACGTGATTACTTGTGTCTGTTCGCATGGAGATAGTACTTCATCACCTGTTCTGAATAGATTCTACCTTTCAAAAATGCATTTGTGGGTGTGTAAGGTTTTTGGGGATTTTCTTTTTATCTGAGAATGGGAAGATATCTATGGGTCTGTAACTGTGTCGTGTGTATAGGCAAAGGGTGTGTCGCTGTGTAGTGTGACTGCAATGGGTGTGTAGCTGTGTAGTGTGTGTGCAATGGATGTGTAGCTGTGTAGTATATCTGCTTGTGTGTGTGTAGCTGTGCAGTGTATCTGCATGTGTGTCGCTGTGTAGTGTGTCTGAAATGGGTGTGTAGCGCATTTGCAATGAGTGTGTAGCTGTGTAGTGTGTCTGCAATGGGTGTGTAGCTGTGTCGGCATGCGTGTAGCTATGTCGTGTGTCTGAAATGGGTGTGTGTGTGTGATTGTTTTGGTGAGAATGAAACGGGTCACGGGGGAACTGGCTGACCGGGTCGGGCAGGTGAATCCAATGGTGCGACGCGCACAGAGAATAGAGCAGGATGTCTAAAGGAACAAACAAGAAGCAAGCAGGCCGGCAGGTGGATGGGAGACGCGGGAAGAAAACACAAGCGCGTCGGGCAAGTGGATGGGAGACGCGGGAGTAAAACACAAGCGGGTCCGGAAAAGGTCGGAACGGAAAAACAGGGGACGATTCTGGGGCGAGGAAGGTTCTGGAAAACAGTCGCAAGATAAACACGTATCGTAATACGGGCGAGGAGCACAAAGCGCGACTAGTTAGTAGCTGCGTTGAACCGACAAGTCCGGGAGGGAGAACTGGGTGTAAGTCAAGGGGTGCTGATGAGGGAACGAAGGGCAGGTGTGCAGAATGGGCAGGTGGATTGGGATTTACGGACTCCCGGAGCCGGAGTCCGCTATCAAAACGAAAGATTAAATGGAAAACCGAAAACCTGGCCCGGATTGTGACAGAAATGCAAATGTTCAGAGGATATTATTTTCACTTCAGGCGCTTTCACAAGGCTAATGTGTGGTCAATACAGATCACATCCATTTTTACAAAGAACAAAGTAATAAACTGCTGTTATTAAAGATGATAAAATGAGAAAAGGAGAGACAAAAGAGAACGAGAGATTGACACAGAGAGAAAAAATAGTTGGATAGAAAACAGCCATTTCAAATGTCCACTCTTCCGTAAGAGGTTGATCACGACTGTAATATTAATATCTATAAATAATATGAATATACTGTATAATTAATATGAATATACTGTATAATTCATGCCGTTTCAGAACCATAAGTGGCACATTACAAAATATAATTACCAGTGTATATGGTGATTCACTTCGATAACCTTTTTGCTTTTTCAGTTAGCTTTCATTGGAAACACAGCACTTGTCATGTGAGCTGGGGAAAGTGCATCAAATGGAAAATCAAAGGGCTATTCCTCACCTCAGAAAACCACACTGTTAAAAATTCAATTGGCCATTTCCTCATTCTTCACCCTGTGATTAATGGTTGGATTGATAGGTGTGTCTACTCTCTGATTACTGTGTTTGTCGTAAACTGTGTGTGTGTGTACTAGTGTAAATTAGGGAAATAGCATAAAGCTTTGTGTGTGACATCCACAGTGCAAGCTTTGAAGGTGTGTTGTTAAAGGTTTGTACTATTATCACATGCAAGGTGCAGACAGGATTTCTTATCCCTGTGTGAAACATTCCCCGGCAACACCTGCCGTAATGGGAACACCCGCCGTAATGGGAACACCCGCTGTAATGGGAACACCTGCCGTAATGGGAACACCCGCCGTAATGGAAACACTCGCCGTAATGGGAACACCCGCCGTAATGGAAACAGCCGCTGTAATGGGAACACCCGCTGTAATGGGAACACCCGCCGTAATGCAAACACCCGCCGTAATGGAAACAGCCGCTGTAATGGGAACACCCGCCGTAATGGGAACACCCGCTGTAATGGAAACACCCGCCGTAATGGAAACAGCCGCCGTAATGGAAACACCCGCCGTAATGGGAACACCCGCCGTAATGGGAACACCTGCCTGGTCACCTTGTTGCCCTCTGTCTCACTCTCTCTCCATCTCATCCAGACACATTTTCACAGAAGCCAATTGACTGTGGTCCATTCAGCTCTGTGTTCATTGAGGATATCTCACGTTAATTGTTACAGTGCTTCCCAGACATCCCGGCTGATTCCCGCATGCCGGTGCACTGGACCTCTTCTCCCAGCCGACCCAGCAGCGTGATCAGGCATTGCTCGGTTCCCAGATGGAGGATGACACACATGTACCAGGAAGACCACAAGTGGAAAGGTGCGCTGGAGTCAATACGGCTGGTCTGGGAGGTCATGTGATCGGACAGATCTAGCTCTCTGCCTAGGCTTGGAACGTCGATTGTTCCCCTTTCAGATGGAGACTGCTGGATGCGTTCCCCTGGGACACGTGACACAGAGAAACGTGTGATGAGGGAAGAAAAAGGAGACACTATTTTCGTACGTGAAATGACTCATCAATCGTGCCCGGCATCCGGGCTGCGTTTGGCTGGGCGGTTAAATTGGCAGGAAAAAGCCAGGGAGCATTGTTTGTGTTTGACAGGAGGCTGCCTCTTGCCTCATTGTTTGTGTTTGACAGGAGGCTGCCTCTTGCCTCATTGTTTGTGTTTGACAGGAGGCTGCCTCTTGCCTCATTGTTTGTGCTTGACAGGAGGCTGCCTCTTGCCTCATTGTTTGTGCTTGACAGGAGGCTGCCTCTTGCCTCATTGTTTGTGCTTGACAGGAGGCTGCCTCTTGCCTCATTGTTTGTGCTTGACAGGAGGCTGCCTCTTTATGGTTAAGCTGAGTGTTGTTATGTAAGTCCAATGCCCCTCCCTCTTCTCTATGTCTGTGTGGTAGCCTGAGTGAGGCAAAACAGGGACATATCTGCCTGTAGACATGTTAGGACGTGCCCGTGTCTGTTTTTGGGTGTGCAGGGTTGGCTGGCGAGGGGGTTGGTCAGGGGCAGTGTGTGTGTGTGTGTGTGAGGGTATTTATATGGGCATGAGTAGAAAAGAAAGAAGGAGCTGGATGGAGCTCTGTTGTTTGATTTATCTTTTGTTAGTCCTCACAGTCGTGCAGCAATCCAGTGAGAGAGCAACAGAAACAGAGAGATGGAGAGACCAATAGAACCACAGTGATAGAGAGAGCAACAGAAACAGAGAGATGGAGAGCAATAGAACCACAGTGATAGAGAGAGCAATAGAACCACAGTGATAGAGAGAGCAATAGAACCACAGTGATGGAGAGAGCAATAGAACCACAGTGATGGAGAGAGCAATAGAACCACAGTGATGGAGAGAGCAATAGAACCACAGTGATGGAGAGAGCAATAGAAACACAGTGATAGAGAGAGCAATAGAAACACAGTGATAGAGAGAGCAATAGAACCACAGTGATAGAGAAAGAAATAGAACCACAATGATGGAGAGAGCAATAGAACCACAGTGATAGAGAGAGCAATAGAAACACAGTGATAGAGAAAGCAATAGAACCACAGGGATAGAGAGAGCAATAGAAACACAGTAATAGAGAGAGAGATAACAGCACAAACAGTAACCTAAACAGAGAAAGAAAGAAATAAAACCAGATAGAGAAACATAATAACCTCAGCCCCAGGCAATCGCTCTCAGCGCCACTGAGCCTGGAACAGCTCGCGTTCTATATTGAGCCTGGAACAGCTCGCGTTCTACATTGAGCCTGGAACAGCTCGCGTTCTACATTGAGCCTGGAACAGCTTGCGTTCTATATTGAGCCTGGAACAGCTTGCGTTCTATATTGAGCCTGGAACAGCTCGCGGTCTATACTGAGCCTGGAACAGCTCGCGTTCTATATTGAGCCTGGAACAGCTTGCGTTCTATATTGAGCCTGGAACAGCTTGCGTTCTATATTGAGCCTGGAACAGCTAGCGTTCTTCACTGAGCCTGGAAAAGCTTGCGTTCTACATTGAGTCTGGAACAGCTCGTGTTCTTCACTGAGCCTGGAACAGCTCGCCTTCTTCACTGAGCCTGGAACAGCTCGCGTTTTACATGGCCATTGTTACATGAATAGTAACGCTGTCTTTTAACACAACACATTGCACCTAGCAAACATGTCTCTTTCTGAGACAAGATGTCAGACAAATCCTCTGCATGTCCTGTATAACTATTACTAACACCACAAGAAACCTGAATCAAATACTTCCCCCGAAACATCCAGGTTTGGGAAAAGTAGCTAGCTTGCTAAATACCACAGCATCAGGATTGCCAGATTTCATTGACAGCATATCAACAAATCGCCTCAAAAAAACGTCTAAAAAAAAAATGACCAGACACACTGGAGAACAGAACTGAAACACTACCAGACACACTGGAGAACAGAACTGAAACACTACCAGACACACTGGAGAACAGAACTGAAACACTACCAGACACACTGGAGAACAGAACTGAAACACTACCAGACACACTGGAGAACAGAACTGAAACACTACCAGACACACTGGAGAACAGAACTGAAACACTA
>JACXGK010014491.1:0-11587 GCA_016801125.1 Novumbra hubbsi
GGTAAATGAAAGAGGCTAACAAACATGAAACGATGTACAAAGAAACATGTAGAGTATTCACATGAATTGGAAATAAACTAGACAAACCGTGAACTGTTGAGACAAGCACAAACAATAAACCACACCGGGTGTGGCTAGAAATGAACCTAAGTAGGCTCCCCAATCAGAGTCAACTGAATGCAGCTGCTCTGACTGGGGATCCCACAATGGCATGAAGAGGGCTAGAGGCCTCACAAAAAGTATTGCCCTGAAATGGCCAGGGGCTCGCAGCCAGGGCATGACAGATATTGATAAAACATGCACTTGTTCAATAGATATTTACAAATGTATAAAACATGCAGGTAATGTAAGCCTGCACAGACTTTATTAGTGAATCCAAAAATCCAGAAAGAAATGTTGGAACACATAGAGTTGCTTTCAAGTTTTGCTGCTATAGGATTATGACTAAAAACTCAGTCACTATGGGTGTTGTAAAGAGTAATCTTATACCCATTGTAATTTAGAGCCATACCAATGGGGTAGCTCATCCAATTCTACAATATCATCTTTTAAAAGGCTACAGATATTCTTAAATCAAGATTTCCCAAAATAAATGTGCAAACTGGATTTCTAGATGGCTGTGGCCATGATGGTACTCAAACTGGATTTCTAGATGATGATACTCATGATGATACTCAAACTGGATTTCTAGATGGTGATACTCATGATGATACTCAAACTGGATTTCTAGATAATGATACTCATGATAATACTCAAACTGGATTTCTAGATGGTGATACTCAAACTAGATTTCTAGATGGCAGTGGCCATGATGATACTCAAACTGGATTTCTAGATGGCAGTGGCCATGATGATGCTCAAACTGGATTTCTAGATGGCAGTGGCCATGATGATACTCAAACTGGATTTCTAGATGGCTGTGGACACGATGATACTCAAACTGGATTTCTAGATGATGATACTCATCATGATACTCAAACTGGATTTCAAGATGATGATACTCATCATGATACTCACACTGGATTTCTAGATGGCTGTGGCCATGATGATACTCAAACTGGATTTCTAGATGATGATACTCATCATGATACTCAAACTGGATTTCTAGATGATGATACTCATCATGATACTCAAACTGGATTTCTAGATGATGATACTCATCATGATACTCACACTGGATTTCTAGATGGCTGTGGCCATGATGATACTCTCCCTGACATGTTGGTCATTTCTAATTTCTCTGAAAAGTCCAATAATTGATAGTGACATTGCCATTATTAAAAATAATATTTTCAGATGTGACAGATTAAATTTTTTTTTATTTTAGCATGTCTGCTCCTAAAGTCTGTGAGCTGTTACCTGTAGTAAAGAATTTTAAGATGTTTTTTGTCGTAGTTTAAGTTAACACAATTGCCCACCTAGATTAATATTAAAAACAGCAAACAAATAAAGCTTTTGCAAAGTATATTTTTGACCTAGAACACTCAGGAATTTTTCTACTCAATTGTGGAACTTCAAAATGAATTGGAGAATGCATTTACAATCACATTTAATTTTTTTTTTTTTGAATCAAAGTGTCAATAAGTAAATTCGTTATATCGATTTGAGCAGTGCTTATTTCTGAAGAAACAGTGGCTGTTAAGAAGCTAGCTATTGACATTTGTTGCTGGCATTCTATTGAAAAGCCAACTTTCTTTAGATTTGGCTAATTACTGTCTTAGAAATGACAATTGATTTGAGCCTTGCTTCTTGAGAACACTGCCAGTGGGAAATATTCTGCAGTAAAATGTCCTTCAACCATGACAAAAAAACAGCTCTGCCAGTTTTTGACTTGGCTCATGTTGTTTACAGGTTCAACATTAATAAATAATTAATACATTATAAGTAGTTTCTCACTCCAACACCAATCTTTGTGATCTTTGTACTCTGTTGACCTGTCCCCCATGTTACAGAATGTTTTTGGAATTGTAAGCAGTCCAGTGTCAGAGGAGTCCAGTGCCAGAGGAGTCCAGCGCCAGAGGAGTCCAGCGCCAGAGGAGTCCAGCGCCAGAGGAGTCCAGTGCCAGAGGAGTCCAGTGCCAGAGGAGTCCAGTGTCAGAGGAGTCCAGTGCCATAGGAGTCCAGTGCTAGAGGAGCTGAGGCTACGAAAGAGGGTGAAACATCCATGGATGTTCTCGTTTGTGAGGAGCAGGATCTTATACTGTAATTGAGGCAGAACATGACAGGGAGCCAGTGGACATGCATACCAGCTGTCGATTGATATCACAGCCTGTGTTTTATCAACGTTGATCCAATAGCCGTTAACAACCTGGAACCACAACTTAGCAGTTGCTAACTACCGATGATATCATTTCCAAATGATGTGTGGTGGTTATTGCATAGTGCCAAACTCTGCCAGTTCTGCTTTTCTAACCTGCCGGATGTTTTCTCCGCTATGTTTTTGTCTTGGCAATTGATTCCATTAATATTCAGTAATCGGCTGGGAGGAGATTCTGTCAGGTTGAAAAGCACACCATGTCTGGGTCACAGACAGATTACTGACAGTAAAATGTGCCGAATCCCTGCCACAATGACATTTTGTTGTGTTAAACACAGGAGCCACAATTGCTTACTTAAGTGAATTCTATGAAATGAATCTATCTCTCCCTCCCTGGATCTCATCTTGACAGTTAGCACCTGTAGCACCAACAAAGGATCTCCTACGCAGGTGTAACTCTGTCTTCTCCTAGTCCACTGTGGCCAGGTTAACAGAGATATAATGCTTCAGAAAGTGCAATAGGAGACCATTCTGTAAAGTTGTCAGCGTTTTCTACATAGGAACATCAGCATGCGAGTCACGCTAACGCTAACTCTGATTTCCTGCAAAACCGGATTGGTCTATCAAGCAGACATCAAACTGGATTGGTCTATCAAGCAGACATCAAAACCGGATTGGTCTATCAAGCAGACATCAAAGCGGATTGGTCTATCAAACAGACATCAAACCGGATTGGTCTATCAAGCAGACATCAAAGCGGATTGGTCTATCAAGTAGACATCAAAGCGGATTGGTCTATCAAGCAGACATCAAAGCAGATGTGTCTATCAAGTAGACATCAAAGCGGATTGGTCTATCAAACAGACATCAAACTGGATTTGTCTATCAAGCAGACCTCAAAGCGGATTGGTCTATCAAACAGACATCAAACCGGATTGGTCTATCAAGCCTACATCAAAGCGGATTGGTCTATCAAGTAGACATCAAAGCGGATTGGTCTATCAAACAGACATCAAAGCGGATTGGTCTATCAAACAGACATCAAACCGGATTGGTTAGGGTTAGGGTTTTAACTGAGTGTTCTCCCCATCATTCTAATACTTCTTACCTAACAATATTATGAGTGTAGTAATTCTACTCTATATAGAATGGATTTTATAAATATAAATCTTTGATAGGATAGGATGACAGCAGAAGCTGTAGACATCATGACTGTATTTCAAAACGTCCACTGCGATCTTCTCCAATTATGATAAAACAATCCTTCAATAGAATATCGTGGCAATTAAAAGCCCTTTCATGGCTATGATATTGGTGCTTTTTATTGGCACGATATTCCATTAAAGCCTTTTATATCATTTGTAGAGAAGTGCACTGTGGACGTTTTGGAGCTGCATAATGTTATGTCTAAAGCTTCTATTGTCATATAATGATTTCTACCCTGCGGTGAGCCACTTCTACTACCTCTGATGCCAAACAGCACTCTTCCTCCTCTGCACTTTATAATGATATGCTAGGTTTGGTTCCATTATAATACCATACAGTCATTGGTACAGCCTTTCTACCATACTTCCTGAATTCAAAGTACTTCAAGACAGCTCAGTACATTTAATTTGAATTCCTCACAACAAGACATTATGATGTCTTTCAGAGGTAGACAAAACTCCACAATCCACTCAACGCCAAAGATAATTTCTGTGCTTCTACACAAACACACACACACTTTGTAAATTGGTTCAAATATTAACTAAAAACAAACACTGCAACAACCAACCCCCATAAACTGTGGCAGCCATCTTTGCTATAGGGCTAATGGGCTGGAGCCTTTTTGATGGCTTATAACTTCACGTTGGAGCTTAGAAATCATTTGAAATAATGTTGACAGTATAGGCAAACAATGTTGACAGTATGGGCAAGAAATTTAACACTTTACCTCCCAACATGGGACTTTCCCAATCTCATGCATATTTCATTTTTCTCATGATTACAAAAAAACCACTTTAACACGCATGCATTGCTTGCACTTTTACATTCAGTTTGCCATGCCAGAGCCATGCCTTTCGGCTTCTGTTGGTAGCTATTATGTGCAAGTGAGTTTTCCAAGGTTGGGGTTTTCCATACCACATTGTTTCAAAGGTCCTTTGTTGCTGCTTACCATAACAGTGTTAACGCAGCAATCTCCTTGAATTGTAAAATGTTAACGGTTCTGTCCTGGTACATAGGCCTAATGACGTGAACACAGCAATCTTCTTGAATTGTAAAATGTTAACGGTTCTGTCCAGGTACATAAGCCTAAGGACGTAAACACAGCAATCTCTTTGAATCGTAATGAACTCATCCATTTAGTTAGAAAGCATTTGTTTCCACCCATGTAAATGCACTCGACAGTATAAATGGGGGGGGGGAATCAATGTCAATTAGTTATTTAAGGTGCAGGGTAGAAGAGGACTGGTCAATAGCGTTACATCCATGAATATGTTTATATTCCTAACTTCGCCATTTATACCACTTCATGTGTCTACATTAAGAGGATGGACTCAATGATGGCTGTATAGAAGTGCACCATCATTGTGTTTGGCAGGTTGAACTTCTTCAACTGCTGCAGGAAGTACATCCTCTGCTGTGCTTTTTTGGTAATGGATGTGATGTTTTGCCCCCACTTGAGGTCCTGGGTGATCATGATGCCCAAGAAGCGGAAGGACTCTGCAATAGTGACTGGGGAGTCACACAGAGTGATGGGGGTGGGTGGGGCTGGGTTCTTCCTAAAATCCACAACCATCTCCACTGTCTTCAGAGCGTTGAGCTCCAGATTGTTCTGTCTGCACCAGTTCACCAGCTGGTCAATCACCCACCTGTAGGCGGTCTCATCCCCACCAGAGATGAGCCCAATGAGGGTGGTGTCATCTGTGAACGTCAGGAGTTTGACGGATTGATGACTGGAGGTGCAGCAGTTGGTGTACAGGGAGTAGAGCAGTGGGGAAAGGACGCAGCCTTGAGGGGATCCGGTGCTGATGGACCAGGGTCAGGGACATGTTTCCCCAGCTTCACGAGCTGCCTCCTGTCAGACAGGAAGTCAGTGACCCACCTGCAGGTGGATTTGGGCACTTGCAGCTGGGAGAGCTTTCCTGCATCAGAGCTGGAATGATTGTATCAAAGGCAGAGCTGAAGTCCACAAACAAAGTCCAGGTGCTGTAGTATAAAGTGGAGGGCCATGTTTATTGCATCATCTACAGACCTGTTGGATCTGTAGGCAAACTGCAGGGGGTCCAGAAGAGGGTTTGTGATGGCTTTAAGGTGAGACAGCACAAGGCGCTCAAATGACTTCATGACCACAGAGGTCAGGGCCACAGGTCTGTAGTCGTTAAGTCCTGTGACCCTTGGTTTCTTGGGGATGGGGATGATGGTGGAGGTCTTGAAGCAGGCTGGCACGTGGCATGTCTCCAGTGAGGTGTTAAAGATGTCTGTGAACACTGGAGACAGCTGATCAGCACAATGCTTCAAAGTGGATGGAGAGACAGAGTCTGGCCCAGCTGCTTTGCAGGGGCTCTGTCTCTTGAACAGTCTGTTAACGTCCCTCTCCAGGACAGAAAGACTCGTCATTGTGGTAGGAGGGGAGGGGGCCACTGGGATGGGCAGTTTGGGACTGCCCCTTGCTCCTTCTGAGATGGGCTGGGGCTGGGGGATGGCGGCACTGGGGATGGTGTCAGAACTGTCCCATTGTCTTTCAAAACGACAGTAGAACTTGTTCAGGTCATTGGCCAGACGAGAATACAATTGTGCTAAACAATAATTGTGCTAATCAATATTTGTACTTAACAATACTTGTACTAAAATAACTTATGAAGACTCAATGAGATATTCGGTAGCATAGTGCTTACATATAAAATGTGACGCCATTGAATGATGGGGCTAAGTAGGATGTTTTGTTGCCGTCAATCCTATCTGATCACTTCTTGTGGTAAATCATTTGTATGCAATTAAAGATACCATTGTTGTAGTTCACAACAAATGTAATATTTCCTACTTATTTTCTACTGTTAGGTAGTTAATCCATGAATCACATTTTAGCGTTGGCCTGTTCATGCTCAGGTCAGGTCTTTATATTGGCATTGATGCGTTGGATGGCGAGTCTACTCATGAAGACTATCTAGATGTTTCTTTGAACGAGGACCCGGTTAAGAAGACCTAGTGCTCAGGAACATTGTGACAGTTGGGTGTAATTCAGAAAGTTGTACTTGCATATTTTAAGATGTTCAACAACGAGAAAATAAGAGGGGTGCACCCTGGTAATTGTTAAACAAATTCTAATAGCTTATCATTTAAATGTATTTATTTATTTTCAGTTATACATTTATATCTATGTTACATTTTGGAGTAAACATATATTTTTACATCTCACTATAATTACACCGCCTGGTCTCTGGTTTGTTTTATAGCATCCTCACTGCTCCCTCCGAGCCTCTGTGCATTCTATTGGTGTGCTAGGCTAAGCATATACTATATAAGGCTGAAGTAATTCTGCTACCTTGTTGACAGCTATTCAGTCTTTTTTAGCTAGCTATCCTATGGGACATATCTTTGTTTTTGTATTTGGGAGATGGCCAGCTAAGTACTGGGGGATTTACTGTGTTAATTTAATGCCAGTACACAGTGGGACACCGGACACAGCTGCTGCACCAGCGACCCCACTTTACAATTTCCTCTGAATTGTACCTTTTCTAGTTCTTGTCTTTGGTATTTATTTGACAGTTACATTATGTCTTTGTGACTTGCAGTACATATTTGTGACTCGCTACTTACAAGTTTACAACGTTTTGATAGAAATCTACTCCATATTTCAAAATCCTTTATAAAATTCAGAGCGAGACAAATCATTTCACACATTATTTTCCCCCCAAAAAAGTTAAAAGTTCTTTGAAGAGATCAAGAGAAAGAGAGACCCAGAGGATTTAATTGCAGACTGGATTAATCTTCACCTTGAATTAATGAAAGACGTTCTGATTCCTGTGCCATCTAATCAGGCCAAGTGTTACTTTTGGAGGACACTTTCAGTGCTGTTAGCTGAACACCCACACAACCTAACACTTCCATTTGGAACTCCATTTTATACAGATTCTCTGCATGTTTCCCCAGCTCTGACCCTAATTTGGCCAAAACATCTATGTTAGTGTTCATTTTACTTTATATATTTGAATCTTTTCAATCCAAGCTAAACTGCTTTTTGAGCCAAAAAATCCCAGACCCTGTCAAAGGTCTTCATATCATGTTTTAGGATTAAAAAGTCTTAATTAAGACACTATTGAAGAGCCACTCCTGACACCATAGCATCCAGTACTAACTTGTAATGAATTGGAAAGCACTCAGAGATTACAATAAAGTGGATGGTAATTAATCGTTCACAGACACATCGTACAAATGGTGATGTATGTACAGTACCGATCACTAGTTGGGACACAGTGTGCAAAATAATAAATCCTAATGGCTCTGATGGTCTGACAAAGATGTATTTTTCCTGTTCTGAGAAGAGCTAAAGAACAGGATTTTAGAGTTATTTAAAGAGAGCCTCCCAGTTAGGGAATGCTGTCTGATATTTTGTGAATGTAATAATTTATACATTTTGAACTTGGGGCTATATGTGTATTTGATTGTACTTGATAATATTTGTTGAGAATCAACTAAGTAAAACAATTTAATCTGTTAACCTTTGGTTTACACTTGTTAGAATGGAAATTGGTTTACGTGAAGTAAAACATTCATGTTATTAGATGGACAGACCGAATATTAGTTTTATGTCGAAATGAAAATATGAGCTGAATATTCTCAAATCTTTAGTCTGGTCCACTCTTTATATCTTAGAAAAACAAAGGTAAATTGTAAATACCTATTACAAAATAAATGATGTGGTGTACAACTCTATTATATTTCATTCACTGCATATAAGTCATAAGGGCAGTCCCAACCTAGCATGTTTTATTCCATTATACAGGACATGTTATAAAGGACGTTCTGCCTGGGCATAACAGGGGTCCTACCGGCTTGTACACCTATCACATTGGAACTCTTTCCCCCCTTTTAAATATGTACATACACGGTTCATAAATCCATTATGAACCGTTACGCCCCTAAACATAAACTACTCATTATGTTTTTGCCTTGTAAAGTGAAAACATAGATATTACAGACACTTTGAACTGAACGCTGTAAAAATCTCCTGTCACTAAGACCTTATTTGATGTTTTCTGGTTGGACTTGCCATAGATGCTCTCTCAAATGGAGGTGAACCTTAATAGAATAAAATGACAGATCTTTAGCTAACGTCACAGTGGTTAGAAAAAGTCCTTCAGTCTTTGAGCTGACTGCCATAGGCTAAAAACTGTCTTGGACCTTAAGCCATGCTGTTAATTCCATGTTCAAATGAGCATTAAGTGACAGTAGCCATCCTACACTATAATGTGTATTAGGAACTTTTGTACTGCCCAAATGCTTAAAACAACTACGCTATTCCACCACAATCTTTCTGACCACATATTACTGATCACTGCCCTTTCTCCAGCTTGATAAGTAGGCAATTGTATTTTCTTTCTAATATACAACATGATTTGAAAAATACCACATTCTCCAAAACTGATTTCTTTATTCACATCACCTGCCAGAGTGTTTAATTTGTCTTTTAATACTAAGTAGTCAGTTGTAGCGGTAGGTGTGCATTAGCAGTTCCAGAGCGTTCCCCAGATACTTTTTGCCAGAGAATAACAAAATGTAACACTTTGACCGGGAAAGATGGGCCAAGTGCAAAACCAGAAGTATCTACATTTTCTTGTCTGGAAAATGTGACAGAGAGATCTGGAAAGTGCCACACAATATGGAAGTAATGAGTGCCAGTAGATGGGCTTGAATCGTTGCACTACATCATGTGCAGCCTCGGATGTAAAATCAGCTATGGAATGTAAATGGAGTGGGCGTTTAATCTCCCAGGGCACTGAGTGTTTTATGGGGTTCCTTTGCTCTGCCCCAAAACCCAAACAGCAAGACCATGTTTTGACACTCACTCTCTCATTCCTGACTCCTGGCCCTTGAGTGTTCTAAGAAATATCTGGGTGTTTTGCTCCCTCTTCAATCAGATGTTCAGGGGGCTTAGCCTATCCACAAACTGTTTCACAATTTTGGCACAAGAGGTGATAGATTTCTGATCTCAACCTGGATCACTGAGGTGTTCTACTGCATTGGGTACGTTGGGCACACAACAGAATATTGTACAATGTTATGCAAAATGTTATATATCTAGATGATCCCTCTGTTTCAGTTCATTTGTAATGAACATGGCCCTGTGCCGCTGCCTGTCAGGCTGCTATAGCAGACTGCTTTCTCTTCATGAGAAGGAGATAGAACTTTAAAATATTGAAGCATTCCATGTCCATAGTCTGGCTGAAATTGCATTTTGTTTTCAATCATAACTGCAAAGTGATGCAGGGCAAACTAATTTGTTGCCAGATTAAGGGCCTATTGGTAAACCAGAATGTCCTGATGGAATGCAGTTCCAGTGTTTAACGTTCCATGTAGCTTTTGTTGGTGAACCAGAATGTCCTGATGGAATGCAGTTCCAGTGTTTAACGTTCCATGTAGCTCTTGTTGGTAAACCAGAATGTCCTGATGGAATACAGTTCCAGTGTTTAACGTTCCATGTAGCTTTTGTTGGTGAACCAGAATGTCCTGATGGAATGAAGTTCCAGTGTTTTGCGTTCCATGTAGCTTTTGTTGGTGAACCAGAATGTCCTGATGGAATGAAGTTCCAGTGTTTTGCGTTCCATGTAGCTCTTGTTGGTGAACCAGAATGTCCTGATGGAATGAAGTTCCAGTGTTTAACGTTCCATGTAGCTCTTGTTGGTGAACCAGAATGTCCTGATGGAATACAGTTCCAGTGTTTAACATTCCATGTAGCTCTTGTTGGTGAACCAGAATGCCCTGATGGAATACAGTTCCAGTGTTTAACATTCTATGTAGCTCTTGTTGGTGAACCAGAATGCCCTGATGGAATACAGTTCCAGTGTTTAACGTTCCATCACGTTTCCATCTTCTCTTGGAAGAAGATGGAAATGACGTGTCAATCAGGTTGGTTTGTAGAAAAACTATTTGATGATATTTCTTTTTAATCAAGCACATAGAACCAAAGAGTTTCAAAAGGAAAGCGTAGAGCTTCTTTGCAGGGATTCAAATAAGGTAAATGTATAAACTACAACTTAATTTATGGGTGTGGTAGTGTCATATTTCTTGTGCGGCGGGAACGCTTCCAGGCGGGTGGGGTGTCCGTCACACTCTACAGCCCAGGCATCGGTGGGGTGTCCGTCACACTCTACAGCCCAGGCATCGGTGGGTGTCCGTCACACTCTACAGCCGAGGCATCGGTGGGTGTCCGTCACACTCTACAGCCCAGGCATCGGTGGGGTGTCCGTCACACTCTACATCAACAGCCCAGGCATCGGTGGGTGTCCGTCACACTCTACATCAACAGCCCAGGCATCGGTGGGGTGTCCGTCACACTCTACAGCCCAGGCATCAGTGGGTGTCCGTCACACTCTACATCAACAGCCCAGGCATCGGTGGGTGTCCGTCACACTCTACATCAACAGCCCAGGCATCGGTGGGTGTCCGTCACACTCTACAGCCCAGGCATCGGTGGGGTGTCCGTCACACTCTACAGCCCAGGCATCGGTGGGTGTCCGTCACACTCTACATCAACAGCCCAGGCATCGGTGGGTGTCCGTCACACTCTACAGCCCAGGTTCCTCTTTTCCTTTAGGGGTTTATATTAGTATTTGCCCGGCGTAGCGGAATGACATGAACAATTAGAGCTCTCTCTTCTGCAGGCTGCTCCTAATCTTATATAATAGAGTGAGTGCAGGTGATTAGTGTGGTCAGGTGCGCTGAATTGCCTCCGATCTCTTGTACTTACGTGCCAGGCAGGGCTACTATTAGGGTCATCTGGTGGTACACATGACACACCCATAATGTTACCCATGAAGAGAACGGTGCAGGTACACATGACACACCCATAATGTTACCCATGAAGAGAACGGTGCAGGTACACATGACACACCTATAATCTTACCCATGAAGAGAACGGTGCAGGTACACATGACACACCTATAATGTTACCAAGGAAGAGAATGATGCAGGTACACATGACACACCCATAATGTTACCCATGAAGAGAACGGTGCAGGTACACATGACACACCCATAATGTTACCCATAAAGAGAACGGTGCAGGTACACATGACACACCCATAATGTTACCCATGAAGAGAACGGTGCAGGTACACATGACACACC
>JACXGK010014492.1:0-11509 GCA_016801125.1 Novumbra hubbsi
AACTACCTCCAACTGTATTGTGACCCCCATGTGATAGAAGCTCCTCCCACATTACAACTACCTCCAACTGTATTGTGACCCCCATGTGATAGAAGCTCCTCCCACATTACAACTACCTCCAACTGTATTGTGACCCCCATGTGATAGAAGCTCCTCCCACATTACAACTACCTCCAACTGTATTGTGACCCCCATGTGATAGAAGCTCCTCCCACATTACAACTACCTCCAACTGTATTGTGACCCCCACGTGATAGAAGCTCCTCCCACATTACAACTACCTCCAACTGTATTGTGACCCCCACGTGATAGAAGCTCCTCCCATTTCATAACTCTCATTGGTGCCCCAGTTTACAATGTCTGTGTAAGACAGAAGGGTCGCTCAGGTTCCATCTCTACCCCCTTTCCAGACTGTGTAAGACAGACCGACAGTACGATCCTAGTTCTCACAGCTACGGTCTCACTTCTCTGCCTCTCACGTGGAGGTAAGGGGCCGCATATCAGGGTTGTGATCAGCAGGATACCTGTTTCAGCAAAGCCTCACTGTCCTTGAACATAACCCTCCCTCTCTCTTTCTGGTGCGTCCCTCTCGGTCCAACAGTCTCCCCGTCAACTCAGCAGGAGGCCAGGAGACCCCATGAGGATCACCTGTAGTCATCATGACAGCAGCTATGATAAGATCTACTGGTACCGCCGGACAGATGGACGGAAGCTCCAAATCATTGGATACATGTCCTTTAAGGATCCATACGATGTTCATGAGAAATTTAACATTTCTGGAGACGCTGAGAAAGAGGGTTTTCTGGAGTCGTCTGTGCTTGGGGTTGAAGATACCGGGTTCTATTACTGTGCTGTGAGTAAAGCACAGTGAAGCAGCCCAACCCTAGAGCGCACATTAAACTCCTACACAAGTCCAAACTCCACCCTCTCCTAAAACGACATATAAAACCCTCCCTCTAAATGAAATCCTCCCTCAACACTACACTCTAGACCACTCCCCTCCCTCTAAATTAAATCCCTCCCTCAACACTACACACTAGACCACACTCCTCCCTCTAAATTAAATCCCTCCCTCAACACTACACACTAGACCACACTCCTCCCTCTAAATTAAATCCCTCCCTCAACACTACACACTAGACCACACCCCTCCCTCTAAATTAAATCCCTCCCTCAACACTACACAGTAGACCCCTCCCTCTAAATTAAACCCCTCCCTTTCCTTCACACTACACCCTAAACACTTTCCTCTACTCTACACACATTTCCTGTCCACCTGTGCTACCAAACCCCTGATATCACAGAGAAGTTTCTTGTGTAAAATTCAGTAAACTGAGGTGGAACAGACATCGTCATGTTCTAGTAAAAATCAGCAATTCTAGGAGTTATTAATTTGGTCCTTTTAACGTAAAGTTTTTATTTTGTTTTTTAAAAGGCAAACATGTTTAAAGTATTTGCCAGGTTCCTCCTTCCGCTCTCCTTCCTCACGGGTAAGGTGTCATGATAACTCCTGTGCTGTACACTCATAAGCTGGGATCTCTTGGTAATACTTTATAATACTTAGTAAAACTCTTTATAATGAAACCCTTTCTGTGTTCTGAGCTTC
Organism: Novumbra hubbsi; assembly: GCA_016801125.1. Classification (NCBI taxonomy): domain Eukaryota; kingdom Metazoa; phylum Chordata; class Actinopteri; order Esociformes; family Umbridae; genus Novumbra; species Novumbra hubbsi. The sequence continues at coordinate 1,607 of JACXGK010014492.1, forward strand.
AAAGCAACAGTGGTTGTCAAGACGACACATTTTATCTGATCGATTGGTTTGACCATGTGGATGATTGCTGACTGATGTGTGTCCCGGTAGATGAGGCGCTCTCCGCACTCGTCGTCCACCAGACCCCTCCGCAACTCCTGAGGACGCCCCAACAAAAGGAGGCACGCCTGGAATGTTACCATGGCGACAACAGCTACCCATACATGCTCTGGTATCAACACAAGCGGGAACGGAAGACCATGGAGCTCATCGGATACCGGCACTACGAGACGTCGACCATGGAGAAGAACTTTGAAACGCGCTTCAACCTGACGGGTCACTCCAAGGCCAAGGCAGGCCTGGTCATCACCGGCGTGAGCCCCTCAGACAGCGCTGTGTATTACTGTGCAGCCAGTCAGCACGGTGATGAACATACAGGCCCTCTTTGAACAAAAAGTGTCTGGCGCCGTCGCGTCGACACGATACACCTGCTCCTAACCACCGCCTCCGCTCGCCTACTGTCTGGGAAGTGACAAGTTGGTAAAAATAGAAAATGCTTTCGGGTAAACCAGTAGACACCTCGTTTTTAAAGCAGCAGTTCTCTAAGCTCTCACGGGGGCCCTCGGCCAGTCTGTGTATTGGAGGTGTTAAAAAAGCTATTGTGCGATACTGCAAGTGGACTTTTCTCACTGCTATAACCCAGTCAGTACAGTTCATGTATAAAGAGGCTCCATGTAATTCAGCTGTTGTCCAGCGGGGGCGGGGTTGTTACAGCCTAATAGATAGTATGGTTTAGTTAATGATGACCCCCAAACAGAAGATCTTCTCTAGAGAACATGTATTGTATTCCTCTGCTGCTGAACAAGACCGTCATGTTCAGAGGTGTCGTGAACTGGTCCTTCCTGCTACTTCTGTTGCCAGGTAACCCCATGGAGGGTTCAGAATAAAGTCAGTGGGCATCTAAAGAGGACAACATTTTACTGGTTTTTCCTCCTGTCTCTGGTGAAGGTGTTCTGGACGGCCGCAGAATGTTCCAGTCGCAGCGAGTAGTCATGGACAGCCAGGAAGGAGGCGTGCATCTCACCTGTGGCCAAAACAACTCCGGTGACTTCTACATATATTGGTAACACTGGGACTTTTCCCAAGCAGGCCCTGTTAATAAGAACCAATCCACACAACGGAACCACGTGATCTCTAAAAGCTGATACGCCCGATCCCACAGGTACCGACGGTCAGCACTGAGTCGGGCCCTCACGTTACTGGCCTACTTGTACACGGGCAAGTCCAACCAAACCACCGACTTTGCCAACCTTCGCTTCGCCATCGAGGAGAACGGAGGGGGTCGTGGAGGCCTGTGGATAAATTATCTAACCCGGAAAGACTCCGGGGAGTACCTCTGTGCCACCAGCACAGCACTCTGCTCCAGATCCCCCGCCTTCCTTTACAAGAACCCGTCTATATACCGCGTCTTTCATTACAAACATTGTTGTTTGTGCCATTGAGCAAGGCAGTTAACGCCATTCGCTCTACTTCATAGGGTTTGGGTCAAACGCAGAAGTCGGTTGTGTTGGACACTGCTAGGAGAGACATGCTAAACTGACTCAGGATCAGGATCTAGGGACGACCTTGACCGACCTGGAATGGACCAAAAGAGGGGCTAGCTTGTTATGGTTATAGATGTCGATGATCATGATGTCACTTCCTTACATCCCATTACCTGTAGTGATCATAATCTCTCATTCTCTTCCCCACACGTCTCCGAGTCAACATAACCTAAGAGAAGTGGCAGTATTAGTCTGTGGACTGGCTTGTCAGTGTTAGTATATTAGTCTGTAGACTGGTTTGTCAGTATCAATGTATTGGTCTGTAAACTGGCCTGTCAGTAGAGGGAGGCAAAGCCCCGATTTTAATTCAGTTGTCAAGAGAAAGTGGTGGATAGAACTTACTCTCACAATCCCCTGTTCTGTTCTCTTCGTCATTTTTTTCTCTCTCTTCATACACCACTGTCTCTCTCTCTCTCCTTGTACATCACTGTCTCTGTTTTCATACATCACTGTCTCTCTTTCTTCATACACCACTGTCTCTCTCTCTCTCCTTGTACATCACTGTCTCTGTTTTCATACATCACTGTCTCTCTTTCTTCATACATCACTGTCTCTCTCCTTGTACATCACTGTCTCTGTTTTCATACATCACCGTCTCTCTTTCTTCATACATCACTGTCTCTCTCTCTCTCCTTGTACATCACTGTCTCTGTTTTCATACATCACTGTCTCTCTTTCTTCATACATCACTGTCTCTCTCCTTGTACATCACTGTCTCTGTTTTCATACATCACTGTCTCTCTTTCTTCATACATCACTGTCTCTCTCTCTTCCTACATCGCTGCTCTGGAAGGTAACTGGCATTTTCAGAAGGATGTATTCAACCACATATGGACTTGGCTTGTTCTTTATCCTGTTTCCATGTGAGATTCCTTCAGTTGACATATAACTACATACCGTATGACTGTGTGTTGATATATCTTAAAGCTACTGTATGCCACTCTCTTTCAATTGTCTTGGTGAACTCTGAAAGTTACTCTCTGACCTGTCTTTCCCACAGGTCCTGTAAGGTGTGTTGTGTTCCATCAGTCTCCCTCCTGCATAGTTGAAGATGGGAAACAGTCTGAGAAGATTCACTGTGGCCACGATGACAGTAGCCTGTTGGTTATGTTGTGATACCAACAGAAACAGACTGCTTTGTCTCTGATAGGTGATGCATAAACCCACACCAGGACTACATTCTTTCGTGCAAACTGTAGTCATAACTTCTAGTCATTAGTTTTCATAATCTCGTTTTTTCAATATGTTTTCATATAGGGTACGGCTACAGTACCGGTGACCAAACACATGAGTTCGACGAGAGATTCAAGCTGAAGAGAGCAGGTGCCCTGAATGGAACCCTAGTTATCTCCAATCTGTCTTTATCAGACTCGGCTGTGTATTTCTGTGCAGCCAGTAGCACAGTGATGGGGATTCATATCTACCTGACTGAAATCCTGATGAACAGGAACACTTCTGTACACACACAGCACACACACACACAGGAAATCCAGTCAGATGACAAACACCGCGGTTAATCCACCAGATGTCAAGTGCAGAAACTGCTTGATTGGTGCTGTGGGAGGGGCAATAGTGACTGTGAAGATCACAATTCACAGAAACACAAATCCAAAATGCGAACCCACCTGCTCTGTTGGTTCGGTTGGCTCACGACAATATGCTTTCTATTCATAAGTAAGAAAATACCTTGTGATGTTAACGGTTTTTTTAGACTTTTGAATCATCTCCTGTACTCACCACTCCTTACCTCTCCCCTTCTCTCTACTCTCCTCTCTACTCCCCCACTCTCTCTCCTGTCCTCTCCTCTCCACTCCCCCACTCTCTCTCCTGTCCTCTCCACTCCTCCCCACTCCCCCTCTCTCCTGTCCTGTCTACGGGTCAATGGGCTGTTCACTCTGGCTGACAGAATTCAACCGCAAAGCCCCCCTTCTACCAGACACCTGAAAGGGGTCCCACAGAAATCCAAGTATCAGTCTGGGTTGTAAAGAATCAGTCTCGATTGTAAAGTACCAGTCCTGACTGTAAAGTATCAGTCTGGATTGTAAAGTACCAGTCTTGACTGTAAAGTATCAGTCTGGATTGTAAAGTACCAGTCTTGACTGTAAAGTATCAGTCTTGATAGTCTTGCCCACAAATGTAGGAACGCAAGGTTGCAGGGAGAGAAGGGGTGATGTAGCTCATCTGGTAAGGGCACATCTACATCTTCCAGCTATTGTGCTTGTACCAGACAGCTGGTGTGTGGAGGGGTGGAGGACCAGGTGTGTGTCTGTGTCCTCCACCCTGCAGGCTTGGTACAAGTCAGAGCTGCTGTTGCTTCCAACAGAGATATCTGGTACAGTTGGGGTGTCTGCCTGGCTGACACACGTCCCACGTGAATGCCAATGCAGACTCGCTCTGGTTATCAAATTAAACTCTAAATGAAGACGTTTGTCATAGATGATGACACGCTGACATCTGGAGGGTGAGTGTGGAATTACTCATCACACTAGTCACACTAGGTTTTTCATGATCGATAACACGCTCAAACTGTTTCATTCACACATTTTATGAAGCCTTTTTCACACGACGCCGTTCGTCGAACATATGGAGATTGTTGCCATTCAATGTAACAAACTCAAATCATCGCAACTCTGGAACGCTTAACGCACGGTTTGTCGAGATGTAAACACTGAAAAGCATAATCATTCAAGAAGCCATCAGGTGAGCTCATCTGCTTTGGAACGATGGATGACAACATTAGAAAGAGTGTTAAGGGAAGAGTAAAATGAAGTGGAGTTGCCTGTGAGCCTGGACGGTGAGGGAAACCGTGATCCAGGTACCACATGATTAGAGAAACCCAGTCAAGAAGAAAAATGACACAATGGCATTTTTCTGAGTAATAAAACAATGAGAAAATGTAGCTTGACAATCTCTGGCCCCCTTCAGAGACGGGTTGCTGAGGAAGAGTAAATGTTTCTTTTCATCAATATAACTCTACGCCCATGTGATGTGCTTTACAACTCTTCTCTTCTACTCTTTGTGCATGTTTCCAGACGTTTGTTTGTAGTTTAGAAGAAATGCTGTACAATTTAAGGAAATATTTTTTGTAATAAAAATGTTGCTCTAATTGTCATGTGTTGATAAAGTGCTGGATGAATTGGTTGTAGATACAGTAGATCTACAGTAGATGTTGGTTGCAGTACACCAATGCTTTTTGAAGTTTAGTCTGTGTGCTGTGCTAACTAAGAGTCATACTTTGTACTCATTATATTACAGCAGTGATCAAGTGTACTCATTATATTAGAGCAGTGATTCAGTGTTACCAGTCAATAAACACAGTGATCCAATATACTCAGTACATTCAATTCGTGATCCAGTGTTCTCTATATATTATAGCAGTGGTCCAGTGTACTCAATACATTTGATCAGTGGTCCAGTGTACTCAATATATTAGAGCAGTGGTCCAGTGTACTCAATATTTTAGAGCAGTGGTCCAGTGTACTCAATATATTAGAGCAGTGGTCCAGTGTACTAAGTATACAGTAGTAGTGATCCAGTGGTATGCTTTTGTGAAGAAACCAGTTTGACTGTTCTAGGTGAGAAATCATTTGATGATTATGAATGACAGAAGTTGAGGGAAGGAGGGGTGATTCAGGACTGTTATGATGATGATGCTCCTCCCCTTATTTCCTCATCTTCCTCTCCTTCAGTCTTTCGGTGCTGCAGACAGAAATAGAAGTTGAGAGTAAAGAGGGACAAACTCCAGTAACAGCAACACAATTCATCACATTCATCAGAAACATTTACATTGGATTATTGTCTTCTCTATTCAAATGTCTTGTGTTGATGACAAAAATAAAACAAGACAATAATCCAAATGTAAATGTTTATAATGAATATGCGAACTTGACTATTTATAGTGCTACAACATATCCGGTTCCATTAAACCTCCTCTGCCAACACACCTGCTGGAACAGACCGACACCCAGAAACAGAGATGGGGAGACAGATAGAGGAGTCCACGGGGGGAGGGGGAAGAAAGACGAGAAACAAGAGAATTCATGTTTTTGTGTGATGCTTTACCACTGTGGGGACAGGGGGCCACGGTGATATATTACCATAGAGACGCCGTACAAAAACCTCCCTTCATTCACCTCCTGCAGGAGAGAGTTGGGGCCCGTTCACACACACTGAGGAGACGCTTCAGGAGGCAGAAAGTTGCTCTAAACACCCCAGTAACACTGGAAGATAAAACATGATCTACTTTACGCCTGAAACATTAACATTTATCTTCAAAACACAACTTCTTCAAGTCAAGTGTGTTTGAAATTAAAGTTTTTGGGATACCTGTTTGACAGCAGACGTTCTTCTATATGATCAGTCAAGTAGGTGACTATTTTTTATGTTCCTAATGGATTATCAGAGCATCTCTGTTCAGTCCTCTGGGTGGGAAGAAACCCGAGTCTGAGGGATTTTGGGAGAGGAGGATACTGATGTGACACTGGAAGTGAAGCCCACTTTGGAAAAGGAACTAAACTCACTGTTTTAGGTAAGTCTTAAAGATTCATGGCATTTATATTGATCTGAAACCATGGAGATGTTTCACTGCTAAAAACAGTATATTCAAGTGTTTATGATCAACTAAACTAAATGGTTGATGTGTTAACACTGTGACGGGTACATATCCAGCTTACTTTGGCAAAGGAACTAAACTCACTGTTTTAGGTAAGTCATAAAGATTCATGGCATGTATATTGATCTGAAAACATTGAGATGTTTCATTGATAGAAACAGTATATTAAAGTTTTTATGATCAACTAAACTAAATGTTTGATGTGTAAACACTGTGATGAATGCATATCCAGCCTACTTTGGCAAAGGAACTAAACTCACTGTCTTAGGTAAGTTTTTGTCTATAAGATTCGTAACATTTGTATTCATCTGAATCCGTGAAGACGTTACATTTCTAAAAACAGCACATAAAAGTGTTTATGACAAAGCTGAACTAATTGGTTGATGTAAAAACACTGTGAACAACTATGAACCTGCCTACTTTGGCAAAGGAACTAAACTCACTGTTTTAGGTAAGTCTTAATTAGATGTAACATTTATATTTATTTGAATCCTTGAAGACATAATATTTCTAAAAACAGTACATTAAAGTGTTTACGACAAAGCTGTACTAAATGGTTGATGTGAAAACACTGTGAATATGGCCCAACCAGCTTACTTTGGCAAAGGAACAAAACTCACTGTTTTAGGTAAGTTATACATTTGTAACAATTGCATTCATCTGAGTCCGGGAAGACATTACATTTCTAAAAACAGCACATAAAAGTGTTCACGACAAAGCTGGATTAAATGGTTGATGTGAAAACACTGTGAACAATGCACAACCAGCTTACTTTGGCAAAGGAACAAAACTCACTGTTTTAGGTAAGTCTTAAAGATTCATAGCATTTATGTTCATCTGAAACCATGATGAAAGTACATTGCTAACAACAGTGTAATAAAATGTTCATGACAAAGACAATCTAAATGGTTGATGTGAAAACACTGTGAGTTCAACCCAACCAGCCTTCTTTGGCAAAGGAACTAAACTCACAGTTTTAGGTAAATATCAATTAACTTACTGTCCTTGACAATTTTATGATTACGACTCATGTTTTATTTATTAGAAATATTGACCAGTACAATGTAGACAGAACAAAATCAGTAGCACTGACAAATTAATGTTCAGTACATCTGCACTGTGACAACCAGAACCCAGCATACTTTGGACCTGGAACCAAACTAACTGTTCTGGGTGAGACAACATTTCACATGCTAGAACTAATGTAAATAACAATTTACTTTTTTGATGATGTTGTTTATGATTCTGGTTTATTCATGGTTAATTTAATAGAATATCAGTAATTAAAACATAGAGTACTTAGTGAAAGAAAGAGGTACTTAGTAGGAGACTGCAGAAGTTGATGTATTATTGCTCAGTACATCTGCACTGTGACAACTATGATCCTGCATACTTTGGATCTGGAACCAAACTAACTGTTCTGGGTAAGAGAATATTTATTGTGAAAGAAAGAACTACTGTTGCTAATTGTCATTTGTTGCTAGTGTGATGGAGGAATTCGTTTACAGTGAAAACAGTAGATTAATACATGTCACTAGGTCCAGTCTACTCAATGCTTTTAGATGTTAAGCCTGTGCACTGTGTTAACTATGAGGCATACTTTGGATCAGGCACCAAATTGACTGTTCTGGGTAAGTAATCAATACAGGCTGCTCTTCTGGTTTTACAGAGAGTAATTTACTCAGTATTGCACAGCAGTGATCTAGTGTATTCAGTATATTATAGCCAGTGTACTCAGCATATTATAGCAGTGATCCAGTGTACTGTGCTAGCAGTGGCTTCAGCCAGGCGTACTTCGGTGAAGGAACCAGGTTGACGGTTCTAGGTGAGAAATCACACCGAAAGAGTTCCAGAATCTATGTGGTTATAAACAATTAAAAATATGCAGTTGATGTTATAATGTATGTGACTGTAGCTCCTTAAGATAATCTACTACTCTGAAGTGTCTTTAAATGAGCTGGTTACGTGGTCACATAAAGGTAGAGTAAATCCACTGTGATGCTGGTGGTGGCCAGGCTTACTTTGGTGGAGGAACCAGGTTGACTGTTCTAGGTGAGAAGAAATACAGTTCACAGTCTATATGTTTAGAAATCATTTTAACTACACAGTTGATGGTGTTATAATGTATGTGACTGTATCTTCTTAGACAAAACTAGCAGTCTAAAGTCTGTTTGAATGAGCTTGTTCCGCGGTTGCATAGAGGTGGGGTAAATCCACTGTGCTGGTAGTGCCAGCCAGGCTTACTTCGGTGGAGGAACCAGATTGACGGTTCTAGGTGAGAAATACTAAAAGAATAGAATGTTACGTCTGCGACATAAAAACAACATGATTTTGGTATTTTCGTATTACCGCTAGAATCTGTAGACAGCAGTGTTTGGTTGATATTGTATGGATATAAATCATGTAAGAATGGCTGGAGGTGAAAAGCACCTATTTGTCACTATTAAAATGATCACAGAAATATACGGAGAAACAATGTCAGATTGAAGGTGAAAGTGTCTGGAAGTTGTTATACAGCCTCGTAACTATGTGCTCGTACTCGGAAGCATACTTTGGAGCTGGGACCAAACTTACTGTTTTAGGTAAGAAAATGACCTCAATAAAGTAAATCAGTCAATTAAAGCATTTACATATTAAAACAGGGAGGACATAAAACATAACATCTGGCGGTGTAAGAAATAAGAAATGTACTATGAACTAGAAATTTATAACCATTACTGACAAAAATATTTGGATTTTTGTTGGTCTCAGTAATAGTAGGCTACTAGTTCTGTTTCCCGACTTGGTGAGGGGTAATAAAGTGGTCTGGCTCTAAGCCCAGATTGTCTCCACAACTGTCCTAGTTCTTTATTTTATTAGTTAACAAAGCACAGAGCTTCCAGACACAACTTTTACAATTCAACAGAACTCACAGTCTGAGGAAGGAATAAACATGAGAATTTGGTGGTAAATCTGCTGTAAATTATTTTCTGATATAGATTTGAGAATAGCTAAATGAAATGTAACAGCACACTATATATTAGGATGTACACTACTACTATGGAGTAGTGAGGAGTGGTGAGGAGAGTTTTGAGGAGTAGTGAAGAGAGATTTAAGAAGTAGTGAGGATAGTTTGTTCTTTAAAAGCTTAGTGAGCAGTATTGAATGTATGTGATTAAACTGCATCAGGGTAATGTGTATTCAGCGAGTGTTCTGACGAGAGGGTTTTAACAGTAGCCGTGCATCAGTGTGACCTATAACAACCCAGCATACTTTGGTAGTGGAACCAAACTCACAGTTTTGGGTAAGAAACCTACTTCTTTGATCGACAGACTGTAAAGACTCGGAAATTCCCACATACCTGTAGATGGATGTAGCTTATTAAAAATGTTGCGTGTAAACTCAAAAGAAAACATTACTTATTTGGGCCTAAATCTTGTAAAGTGTGGTATTACATCAGCTTGAATTCAAATGTACGTAAGTTTGATGTTTAAAGTAATAGAAGTGTAGCAACTGTAATCCAGGACCTCAATAAAACATTAGGGTTTCTCTCTGTGGAACACTGATAAGGCAGAGTTTGGTCCAGGAACCAGACTAATTGTTCTAGGTAAGGTATTCACCTTTGAAACAATATTTGAGACATAAACATTGTTATAAGCGAGGACATGAACAAAGAAATATACCGTAGACAAAGAACAATAATAAAGTTTCAGCCACTTCGCTACGGGA
>JACXGK010014493.1:0-11534 GCA_016801125.1 Novumbra hubbsi
AACATTTCTAGCCGAGGTGTATATTCCATAACGTCACGCTACGGGTTTTTCTTTTGTTATGCCTCATGCCTAGCTTCGTGGATCTGTGCTTCACTGCTCAAATTAAGGCAACACTTAAATCACACCTCAGGATGAGTCAAATGCATTGATGATCAAACTCTTTACTGTACATTGTGTAATTCATTGAGAACAAAATTACATAACAATGGTCAATGGAAAATTCCCAAAACCAACCGATTGATTGAACTGGATTCAAACTCACACACTCTGGCCACACAAGGCCAGGCATTGTCCTGCACCATAAGCGACTCAGGGCCCACTGCACCAGCGTAAAATCTGGCGATGGGCCTGAGGATTTCATCCCGGTCCCTAACAGCAGTCAGGGTATCGTTGGCTAGCACGTGGAGGTCTGTGCTGCCTTCCAAGGATATGCCTCCCCAGACCATCACTGACCCACCGCAAAACTGGTCATGCTGGATGATGTAGAGGCATAACGTCCACCATGGCACCTCAGGACTCTTTCACACTGGTCTCATGTGCTCAGTGTGAACCTGCTCTCATCTGAGAAGAGACCGGGGCCCTTATGGCGGACCTGACAATTCTAGTGTTCTCTGGCGAATGCCATTGGAGCTGCATGGTGCTGGGCTGTCATCCCATGCCACCCTCAGAAAGTTGGTTGAAGACATTCACACCAGTAGGCCGCTGGAGGTAACTCTGGCCGTTCCTCCTGTTCCTCCTTGCAAGAAGAAGTAGATACGTGCTGCTGAGTTGATGCCCTTTCAATGGCCCTGTCCAGCTGTCCTCGTTTAACGGCCCATCTCCTCCATGCTCTTGGGACTGCACCGGGAGACACAGCAAACCTTCTTGCGACGATACATATGGATGTGCCATCCTGGTGAGTTATTTGGTTATTTTTCACACAACGTCAAAATTATTTCTGGAACTCAGTCTTGGCACTGCTACAATGTAACCAACATTAGGTTCTAAGTGTTCAAAAAGAGAAACTGCAGATTTACCAAAGCACCTTTACAGTAATCTATACACACACACACACACACGCAAGGCCTGTAGACTGACCTACCCTCTACTTATAAACCTCTCTGTACGTAAGGCTTTTTGTTTTGAACAGAGCTTTCTTTGTTTCTTACGGAGGCATGAAAAAAAGACAAAGAACACAGCTCTGTGCTGTAAATCATTTTAAACAGATGGGTCAATGTTTTGGCCAGTGTATTTTACAACGACTAAACTTACTGAGTATCGGCCCCTTGAGCAATACTGTGTTTTGGCCAGCTGCTGTTTCTCAGGCCCCTTTTACTACCTCAAATTGCACCCTAATCCCTTCATAGTGCACAAGGGCCCATTGAGCTTTTGTCAAAAGTAGTGCACTGAAAATAGTGCAGTTTGTATTGGATAGGGTGCCATTTGGGATTCAGTCATTGCGCAATGGAGGACGGTAGCTGGGTTGACACCTGTGTCAGTTATAGCTTTTGGAAAGGAATTACTCGCAATGTATTCGCTAAATTGAATTGGCTATCCTCATGAAACGAGCGTGGCTCAGTGGTGACAGTTTTAGCTCTGGGCAAGTTTTCTTATAAATGTATTCTCTGCCCAGTACGTATATTTTAGTAACTTTCTAGTTTCTGAGAATAGGGGAGCTGTTAAAACTAGAATGAATCATACATCCTGCTTTAGCTGTGAAACTAGACGAAAATACTTAACGAAACCTAGCCAATGAAGCCTAGATAGTGGCCTACGCAAAGCACTAAAGGTCCTTTTAAGAAACTGGTTGACCGAGTGAGTTCTACAGTGAGTAGAAAGGAGACAGAAAAAGACCAGCATACATACTGTTGAAAGTGCTCAACTAAGTTCCAAGGGGAAGAGAGAAAGACCTCCATTCAAGAGAGACCAGAGAGAGGGAGACAAATAGACAGACAAGGGGGGAAAATACGTCGAAAAGGAGTGAGACAGAGACAAACCAAAAGCCAATATAGCAACAATGTGCTATAATGTGATCCTATCTCCACGGCAACTCCACACTGTTTTCCAAGGAACCCTTTCTTTCCCACCTCTCTCTCTTCTCTTTCTTTCCCACCTCCCTCTCTTTTCTCATTCTTTCCCACCTCTCACCCTTTTCTCTTTCTTTCCCACCTCTCTCCCTGTTTTCATTCTTTCCCATCTCTCTTTCATTTTTAATTATTTCCCACCTCTCTTTCTCTCTCTTTTCTCTTTCTTTCTCACCTCTCTCTCTCTTCTTTTTCTTTCCCACTTCTCTCTCTCTTATCTCTTTCTTTCCCACCTCTCTCTCTTTTCTCTTTCTTTCCCGCTTCTCTCCCTTTTTTCATTCTTTCCCACCTCTCTCTTCTCTTTCTTTCCTACCTCTCTCTCTTTCTTTCCCACCTCTCTTTCTTTTTTCATTCTTTCCCACCTCTCTCTTCTCTTTCTTTCCCACCTCTCTCTCTCTCTTCTCTTTCCCACCTCTCTCTTCTATTTCTTTCCCACCTCTCTCTCTCTTCTCTTTACCACCTCTCTCTTCGCTTTCCCACCTCTCTTCTCTTTCTTTCCCACCTCTCTCTCTCTCTTCTCTTTACCACCTCTCTCTTCTTTTTCTTTCCCACCTCTCTCTCTCTCTTCTCTTTACCACCTCTCTCTTCTCTTTCTTTACCACCTCTCTCTTCTCTTTCCCACCTCTCTCTCTTTTCTCTTCTCTTTCCCACCTCTCTTTTCTTTCTTTCCCACCTCTCTATTCTCTTTCTTTACCACCTCTCTCTCTTTTCTCTTCTCTTTCCCACCTCTCTTCTCTTTCTTTCCCACCTCTCTATTCTCTTTCTTTACCACCTCTCTCTTCTCTTTCTTTCCCACCTCTCTCTCTTTTCTCTTCTCTTTCCCACCTCTCTTCTCTTTCTTTCCCACCTCTCTATTCTCTTTCTTTACCACCTCTCTCTTCTCTTTCTTTCCCACCTCGCTCTTCTCTTTCTTTCCCACCTCTCACTCTCTCTTTTCTCTTTCTTTCTTACCTCTCTCTTTTCTTTTTCTTTCCCACTTCTCTCTTTCGCTCTCTGCCCCTTTTTCCCTTCCCCATCTCTCTTTCTCATTCCGTTCCCTCTCTCTCATATGCCCTTGACGAGGACAGTGACGGAGAGGGTGCAGAAGACTGGCGAAACTGGCGTGGGGAGAGATAGATAGAGCTTAACAGGTGAGGCGAGAGGGGGAACGAAAGAGATATTAGAGAAAGAGAGAGAGAGAATAAAAAAAGAAGAGTTTTAAAGGGTGAAAATGCATAAGTTAGAGGAAGGGATGGGGGGGAGGAAGACAGAGAGGGAGGTGAAAATCAAAAAGGAGGTGATAAAATGACCACAGGCCCTGAGTGAGTCCAGAGGGACATTCCGAGGTCAGCTGTGGGTTGAAGGGGGAATTCTGCCTGAGTCTCTGACGCGTAAAATAAGACAGCGGCTATTTCAGTATTCCGGAGAAGAAAAATACCCGCTGGCACATCGGAATGGAATGAAGGACCAAGAGAGAGAGACGGAGAAAGAGGGGTTAGGAGTAGGAGATGGAGGAAAGCCAAGCTGATGAGAGAACCAGTAGCTTGGCCCGGGGCTGTTTAGTTTGACCGACAGCCCCCCACCACAAGCCTAGAACCACAGGTTCCCCTTCAACCAGAGTCCCTTCTTATCGACCACACAATCAGACATACATAGAGGCTACACTGCTGCCCGGCCAACTGACACGCGCATACACACACACGTATGTTTTACTTTCATTCTGTGTTCCTTAACCCCCAACCCCTCAACTTAACCCTACCCCTAACGTTACACCTAACCCCTAATGCTGATTCAAAGGTCATCCCAGGGAATGCAGGACCGGATAGCAGACAGAACATCATCTGTACCACCGGCCGAAATATGACTCACAGCCTCTGTTAATCCCCGTTAATAATCATTCACAGTTTCAACTGAGCTGTTGGTGAATCACTCCAGGACTGCATGACAACAGTCAGAAGCAACATTCCCTCTCTGTTTTATTTCCTCATCTCTTCTTTGCCAGGTCTTTTCCGAGAGGTAAGAATGTGAAATAATCACTTAGCTATTAACTTGTACTGTGATTGGGTCATTGGGTTGATTCCATGGATTGTTAAGAATGCTTCATGGTGACTGGATGTCAATACGTCAGTCTACAGGTGTTGCAGGAAGTCTGCGTTCATAGTTAAAGAGATGAGTCAGATGTGCCTCTGACAGCAATGTATTATTTAATGTTTGTATTTAACACAGTTATATTCATTTTCCATAGTGTACAAAACAAGACAAAACAGGTGGGTGAGAAGATTATACATGATGTTATCAATTTATATCAGAATAAATGTTCCGGTCCTATTTTAAACATTAAAGACATGGATGGAGAGGAAATCTCTGAAAAGTACTGAGATTACAGCCCAGCATGGCTCTAAATCCATGGCTTGACTGTTAGCTCTACACTCTGTGAATGTCTGAAAAACGCTGACACTTTTACAGAAGTGATGGTCATGGATTCCTTCCAAATTATGTCCACCATCAAGAATGAAATTCACAATTCGAAGAAAGTGTGTAACAAGTTGGGTACATTTAATGATGCTGTGTAATCGGAGAAACAAAAAAACGGTGTATTATTTTTTACTATTTTAGTGAGCAAGCGTTTTTACAAGACTTTAACCTGGATTGCATTATAGCCTCCAGAAGCTGAACTAGCAGTAGTGTTTTATTGGCGTTTTTACCTATACCAGATTGACATGCACCATATAAAAGATTAAGGGTCAAGAACAGATCAAATCCCTGGTTTAATTCTGAATTTACTAATGCTATTCATAAAATAAGTTAGGCTTGGGCTAAGGCTACAAAAGCAACTTCATATTGAACGACAAATAAGACGCGAAAGAACAGTGCCTAATCTGCAATGCCACAACAGACCATTTTGGATTCTATGTCTTTTTTTGGTGAAAATCCATTGACATCCATTGGAGGAGATACCAGGAAATGACCAGTTACACGCGGAGAGCTGGACTGGACCAACGCAGGGTTGCTAACTCTACTTGAGGACAAAAAAGCCTTGACTATCACCCTGACCAACATAAAGAAGGCTAGGGGCATCCCTGTAGGCTGGACCTGACCAACATAGAGAAGGCTAGGGGCATCCCGTAGGCTGGACCTGACCAACATAGAGAAGGCTAGGGGCATCCCTGTAGACAGGACCTGACAGTTTTAATGACAGTTTTAAGTGTATTTAAATGTCAGACTTCAACAGTATATGCTATTTTATAGGTCACAAAATCTACCTCTGGATCTTACCAAAATTACTACCCTATGTATCATAAACTAGATCCAGTGTATCAATCAGCCTTGCATTTTATTACTGGTGCAGATTTTTGGTTGATGTTTTTATATAAGGCTGTATTGCTGAAACCTAACTATCTTAACTTGATTTGTTGAGAAAGCACCAGTTATCAAACATGCAAGACTGGCTAGTCCTGGAGACATGATTTAAATACCTGATAAACATGTTATTCTTAATGGTGATTTTCTTTAATGTGTGCATTTTTAAATATCCATTTTGTATGTTTTAATATGATAATAGTGCTCAGCTGTAAAACGTGGGTTTTGGATGATTACCCTGTACAAACAAAATGCAGCTATTGGTTTCACTGGTTAGTGCTTCAAGGGTATAACAGAGCAGGGACGTGTTTATTGTAATGTCAAGAAAGACAAGCTATTCTGAATGAAAATCAAATTGAATGTGTATTTATAAAACTGTGTAGACGTTGGCAGTGAAAAGGTTTGCTTAGGATTCCCTTAAAAAAAAGTCCCTAAAAGCAAAAGGTTTACGTAGACGCATAGCTCTCCGCAAAGAAAAGTTCCATTCATATACAAATTTGAGATTTAGCTAATTTCAATTCTGAGAAACGGATGCTAATGAAACCGTTGATTTTACCTTTTTTTACATTATGGAGCAGTTTGTCGTTCTAAACAAGCCAAGCTTTGTCTGATATTAAGAATGACGTTTTCCTTTAAACTCGCCGTGTTTGCGCCCAGACTCATGTCTACACTACCTTATTAGCACTTCATATGAGCTGTGTATTGACACCACCTGTCAACAGGTTACAATCCACCCAGAGACATATGCTAGTTACGGCCCACTTGGGTGATGCTGTCTGTGAGGCTTGTTTGTTGGTCATCCCAGTAGGTGGAAGAATGGAGCCTACACATCCACGTACAGGTGCACAATCACAGTCCTCAATAACAAACGTTGTACTGGTTTTCAATCTTCAATCTTGTTCCTGGAGAACTACTTTTGTGTACGTTTTAAATCTATCCTTGTTCCTGGAGAACTACCCCCCAGTAGGTTTTACATTTAACCCTGTTCCTGGAGAACTACCCCCCTGTAGGTTTTACATTTAACCTTGTTCCTGGAGAACTACCCCCCTGTAGGTTTTACATTTAACCCTGTTCCTGGAGAACTACCCCCCTGTAGGTTTTACATTTAACCCTGTTCCTGGAGACCTCCCCCCCTGTAGGTTTTACATTTAACCTTGTTCCTGGAGAACTACCCCCCTGTAGGTTTTACATTTAACCCTGTTCCTGGAGAACTACCCCCTGTAGGTTTTACAATTAACCCTGTTCCTGGAGAACTACCTTCCTGTAGGTTTTAACTACAACTCGGTTCTTGGTTATCTGCTGTCCAATAGGTTTTTTGCTGTCTTCTTCAGTTTTTAGCATCCAGTTTGCCGGATTGGGGTTTGAGAGAACCTTGGTTTGAGGGCACTGGCTGTGCGAGGTGTGAATGTCGACTGCTGTGGCAACGGCAACATGCCAAACCCACTTCCTGGATTGGAGACAACAGGGTTAGAAGTTCCAGAAGCTGGCGAGGGAAAAAGGGAAGCCTTTGTGTGTATGTGTGTTTGTGTGTGTGCGCTCGCACTGCTAAACCTTTGTGTCAATGTGAAGCACTTTGGGAGTTTGCCTGCCCCAACCCTCAGACATGTCTCTGTTCCAACCCGCCAACCGCCACACACACTGCTCACGCCTTGTTGTCCAGCAGACACGGGGGACACTTTCAGGGTGTGTCTGCGTGTGCGAGGGGCTCAGCTACCTGCCACAGATCAGCCAGGTGTCAGCCAGGTGTCAGCCAGGTGTCAGCCAGGTGTCAGCCAGGTGTCAGCCAGGTATCGTCATAAGGAGGTAATATTCTTGTGTTGATGTTTACAAGCAGCAGGGGTTGAGCAGATGAGCACATGAAAACGCTGAGGGATTATTCACATGTCTTTTATTAAAAGCGCACATTAGACATATTTTAGGGTCTCAAAATGACATTTAAAACAGGCCTATGTTTGTACATCACTGATCAGGAAACCCTGCAACACCCGACGTGTTCTTCAGTTGCTTGTGCTTTGCAGTACTTTCAGGGCCCAGCTGAAAGTGAACAAACCTGGGTTCGAATATAACTGGATTTTTATAGTTAGTGTTGTATTAAGATTTTTGCAATTATGGGACTTCCTATTGGTTCTATTAGGTAGGAAGTCGAGTGCAGCTAAAATATTCAAAAGTAAAATACATAACTGGCTCATACCGGATTTCCCTGCCCCCCCTCCCTGCATCAGCTCAGAGGGGGCTGAAAGGGGCCAACCAATCAACATCAGGACCTCATCAAAGCTTCTCTTTGTGGCACGCGACCGCGGAACATTGCCAGGGGTTTCTGGGGGACGGTTTCCGGCGAGCTGGATGGAGCAGAACCACACTCCACTAGAGCTGTGTGCATGTCTGTGTGTGTTTGTGTGTGTGTGCCGTAGGATCAACCACATACCAGAGATGGTTTGCATGTGTGTTAGTGGGAAGGGGTGGGGGGAAACAGCGCCATATCAAGGCGTCACCGCCAGCCCCCGCTTTCCCCCACAGTGTGAGGTGTGATCTGTTCCAAACGCCCACTGTCTCCCAGGACCCCTTCCTCTCTCAGTCCTTCATCCGCCCAACAGGCCCAAACGCACACAAGCGAGACGGCCAGAGAGAGATAAGAGGAGAGATGAAAAGTGCGAGAAAGTGAGAGAGTGAAGGAAGGAAGGGGAGAGAGTGAGGGAAGGAAGGAAGGGGGGAGAGTGGAGAGAGAGAGGAAAAGGGGGGGACAAAGGGATGTTATTATCAATAGAAGGACCAATCCCTCGTCCTGCAGCTTGTCCTCTGTCAGTCAGTGGCTGTCTGGCCGCAGAGCTGGAAGAGCACCGGGCGGTATTGAAGAATGCCATCAGTCCTCACTCTTTGTTTAATGTTGCCACATGAGTCTGTCAGTGAGAAATGAGGCTTACCGGGAAGCAAGTTGTTAGTCAGCTAAACAAAAAGAAAGGCTGCTTCCTTCATTCCATAGCGCGTGTCTGCCCGTCGCTCGACAGGCGAGGGTTCCACGAAATCCTCTTTTAAATACTTCAAACGTTTTGAATGACCCTTCCTGTAGTGACAGATTTGCGTTTGCGGCAACCGTCCGTCTAGAGCGGATTAAGTGCTCGAAAGGAAACGAACACCAGTTCAACACAAGTCTGTTCCCCAAAGCCACATCTTACAGTAAGGAGGAATCGGTCCCTCACTGAATATGACAGGATGAAGGAGCCCACAGAAGCCACATCCACCATCCCATCTTCCTCTGACTCCCTCCAACCCCAGCGCTGCTCTCTATCAACAACGACAAACACTTCCTCATGATATAAAACAGATATTACACAGACTCCGGCAGCAAAGTCTTCGCAGATTTGAAGTGCTTTAGGTGAAACAACAGATACATTGTCACCTCTAGATGTACCTAGCAAAACCTGTTTGGGGACGTGTGCATGTGTGTAAATATGTGTGTGTATTATGTGTGTGTTTATATATGTGTGTATATATGTGTGGGTTTATATATGTGTGCGTTTGTGTGTGTGTATATATGTGTGTTTATATATATGTGTGTGTGTGTGTGTGTGTATATGTGTGGGTTTATATTTGTGTGTGTGTAAATATGTGTGTGTGTGTGTGTGTATGTATATATGTGTGTGTTTATATATATACAGTGGGGAGAACAAGTATTTGAAACACTGCCGATTTTGCAGGTTTTCCTACTGACAAAGCATGTTGAAGTCTGTAAGTTTTATTATAGGTACACTTCAACTGTGAGAGACGGAATCTAAAACAAACATCTAGAAAATCATGTATGATTTTTATGTAATTCATTTGCATTTTATTGCATGACATAAGTATTTGATACATCAGAAAAGCAGAACTTAATATTTGGTACAGAAACCTTTGTTTGCAATTACAGAGATCATACGTTTCCTGTAGTTCTTGACCAGGTTAGCACACACTGCAGCAGGGATTTTGGCCCACTCCTCCATACAGACCCATCTTCAATGCTCTTACAGAGGGAAGGAGGTTGTTGGCCAAGATCTCGCGATACATGGCCCCATCCATCCTCCCCTCAATGCGGTGCAGTAGTCCTGTCCCCTTTGCAGAAAAGCATCCCCAAAGAATGATGTTTCCACCTCCATGCTTCACGGTTGGGATGTTGTTCTTGGGGTTGTATTCATCCTTCTTCTTCCTCCAAACACAGCGAGTGGAGTTCAGATCAAAAAGCTCTATTTTTGTCTCATCAGACCACACGATAAGTAGGAAAACCTGCAAAATCGGCATATGTGTATCAAATAATTGTCCTCCCCACTGTATGTGTGTGTGTGTGTATATATGTGTGTTTAGCCAAACAACATGGAAAGGGGGTACGCATAGCCCACATGACCCAGCCTCTGTTTCACCAGGCCTCATCATTGATGGAAAGGGGGTTAGCATAGCCCACATGACCCAGCCTCTGTTTCACCAGGCCTCATCATTGATGGAAAGGGGGTTAGCATAGCCCACATGACCCAGCCTCTGTTTCACCAGGCCTCATCATTGATGGAAAGGGGGTTAGCATAGCCCACATGACCCAGCCTCTGTTTCACCAGGCCTCATCATTGATAAAATGGCGTTTAGCATAGCCCACATGACCTAGCCTCTGTTTCACCAGGCCTCATCATCAATGGAAATTATTCAAGATGTATCAAAGATGTAATTCCATTCCAACCATTTGGTCTGGCTCTTAAAATAGTTTCTGAAAGAAGAGAGGAGCATGCACACACACACACACACACAGGAGAAGGCCAAGGCGGATTTCTGAAGTCCTGTGATTGGATCAGTGGCATAGTTATTAGACTGGTAATTGGTAAATGGTTATCGCATGCAGTGGGAGTACGGAGGGGTACCTGGGGGGGACGGGGGTTGTGAAACATCCCTGCTGCTGTGAGATCTCAATGAGAATTTTTGTCCAAATAAATGGGGCTTCCTTAATGTTTGATTGACACAGAGAAAGCACTGTGTGGGTCTTTATGTGCCTCTAAATTGATCTGACTGTTGCAAAACTGCCCCAAAGCATGGTGGATTAGGAGACGATTTGTTATAGCTGTGTAGATGAGGGCTGTGTTATGCTCCTAGCTGTGTAAATGAGGGCTGTGGTATGCTCATAGCTGTGTAGATGAGGGCTGTGTTATGGTCATAGCTGTGTAGATGATGGCTGTGTTATGCTCATAGCTGTGTAGATGAGGGCTGTGTTCTGCTCATAGCTGTGTAGATGAGGGCTGTGTTATGATAATATCTGTGAAGATGAGGGCTGTGTTATGCTCATAGCTGTGTATATGAGGGCTTTGTTATGATCGTAGCTGTGTAGATGAGGGCTGAGTTATGCTCAGAGCTCTGTAGATGAAGGCTGTGTTATGCTATTAGCTGTGAAGATGAGGGCTGTGTTATGCCCGTAGCTGTGTAGATGAGGGCTTTGTTATGCTTGTAGCTGTGTAGATGAGGGCTGTGTTATGCTCATAGCTGTGTAGATGAGGGCTGTGTTATGCTCATAGCTGTGTAGATGAGGGCTGTGTTATGCTCATAGCTGTGTAGATGAGGGCTTTGTTATGCTTGTAGCAGTGTAGATGAGGGCTGTGTTATGCTCATAGTTGTGTAGATGAGGGCTGTGTTATGCTTATAGCTGTGTAGATGAGGGCTGTGTTATGCTCATAGCTGTGTAGATGAGGGCTGTGTTATACTCATAGCTGTGTAGATGAGGGTTTTGAGACTAAATCAATTTCATTTGAATAACGTAAAAAATGCACACAGGTTTTGTAGACCCTTCAAACCCAATATGCAGACAGGGTGATCTACACAAAACATATCTCCAAAGGGAAGCCATGAGGATATTGTATCACCACATGACCTGAATGAACAATTAGAGCTTATCACATATGAACATGGCCAATTTGACATAGTATATACATTAGGCTACTTAACATAAACATATACATGTTATGCTTTCTTCTCTTTTTAATACATCCACTGATATGCTTTATATATTTTCAATTCTCACCCTAATTGGAATGTGTACAGGCCCCGGATTTAGCACGCAACTGATCAGATGCAACTGTTGAAACAGGATTCGGCACCTCAGATTTGACTCCATTTGTTCCTTCTCCT
>JACXGK010014494.1:0-11507 GCA_016801125.1 Novumbra hubbsi
AGTTATTTTGACCGTCCACTCGGTAGCATTGGCTTTCTAGCCTTTTGTTTTCTTTATGCCAAGTGGCATTTATTATCAGCACCCATCGTCTCTACTTGCTGTCATTACCGGTCAGCACTATAAACATTCATACTCCACTCACCACCATCGTCGTGCTCCTGGGTCCCCACTTCACTCTGTTCACTCGAGACCTTACATTTTGTTGTTGACATCAATGCTTTATCCCAGTAGGTTTTACACTCCATGTACCGTGATCAAATATTTTTCCAGCAGTTAAGACATGTCGTTAAGATATTCATTGTGATGTGGGAGAGAACTCATGGTCAAATGTCCAACACAGAATTGAGGCAAAGTAGTGTAGTGTGTGTGCTAAACACTTCTTTCATTGCATTTATTTGTACTTATTTCCGAATTTCACCGTACAAGAATTCTATGTCGCAATATAATTTCTTTTTTTTACTGATCATTGAATAGAAATTATAGAACCAATTTCCGTCAATTGTGCTGGCTAGTGTACATTATATAAAGAGCAAACTATGTGATATACTGTATCAGATTACCTTCAGTACTTCAAATTGTCATTTGAAACAAGTGTTTTGCATTTGATCTTGCATTAAGTGATCGTTACAATGACCAAAAGACTTAATGAATTACTGTTTTATTGACGTCATCGGTTTAACCAACTAATTATATTTCACAACACATGTTGGATCAATAAAATCAGTTTTCAAGCCAAATAAAAGCACAATTATTTATTTTTAATGTTAGTCTAGCTGTGTGTTACAAGAATGATCAGTTTGGAGTTTTGTAAAAATAATTTTGAAAGATCACCACATACTTATGAATGAATACCAAAGCTATTAAAATAATGCAACATGTGCTGCCATCACAACAGACCTTGTGCATTGAAACCACTAGTCCTACACTTTTAGGCGTGGTTCTGCAGTCACATCCAGGGATGATTGTTAGATCATGGCATTAGAACCTGCACACTGTATGGTTGAAGGATTGAGGTACCACAGTCAATAGGAAATGCCATTGCTCTCGTTGGTATGGTGTATGCATTACAGTAACCCTAAAGGGCATGAAGAACATAATTGCAAAAGAGCTCCATCTCCTGGAAAGTATCTAGAGCTCTAAATCCAGTCAAAATCAGAAGATGACAGTCCCACAGTATAACCAAACCATAAATAACATTTGCATTGAGTATCAGAACAACCTGTATTGAAGGTCGATGTAAAAAAATGTTTTATGATAGCACTTGTCATCCATGTTTTTCATAATAGTATTACCCGTAATGTGACATCCCTTCTTTTCATTGTGTACGGCAATAAATTATGTATCTACTTTATATATTTTTGGGACGAACAAATGTCCTTCAGAAAATATAGCTGCTGTAATCTAATTCTTACAGCCATATGAATAAATAATTTGTCATTAGGAACAACAACAATTTGTTATACACATATAAGCATATTAAAAAGCAAATTCCTAAAACCACCCTAATTAATAACGCATTTTCATCATAGATGATAAAACAATTTCGACTGTTCGTTTCCTAGCCTGTTTTACTAATTACGTTAATATAAGGAACAAGGCATCATGACAAACAAGTAAAACACTTACAGAGGGGCTTGCAGAAGACACGTCCTCCAATCCGTACTCATTAATCACGGTGTCGTTCCAGGAGAGAGTCTCCACAATGCGCGTGCAATTCTGGTCCTGTAACAGACAAGAGACGTCCTTCCGACCCGAGCGCAGAGAACCGCTCATCGCTCATCCGGCGCAACTCCTACCTGGGTGATGTGACAACTTCTTTTTCTGACTCCTCTGTGGAAATCTGCTTTGGGAAGTTAACGATTTTCGTTTTAAAGGTTAATTGACTACAGTATAGTCTTCATGTATTATGGGTCTTGACATTTGTAGTCAATGACGCCGTGTCATGAAGACCAGTTTGACAACAGCAGACGATATAGATTCAGAAACTGGAGCGTGCGAACAGGCAAACAGAAATTATTTTTTGTATATCCTAATACCGGTGAGTGAGAGAGGCGTGCTTTTTTCTTCAAGTACTCACCCGGATTAAGTTGCCCCCCCCCCGCCCCCCACCTCTGTAAAAACTAAAATATGTTGCTCGCTCAGTATTTCGCGGAGGTCCTGGCCAAAGGAATGCATTTTTCGCTGATGGATTTTAGCGGAGACCGTTTTTTTGCGGTCATTGCTCTCAGGTTGTGTAATGATACATAAGTGACTGAATTCTGACACAGTGACTGTTTCTGCTTTTGAGCAAAATACCACATAAGGGCCTAGGTTCTTTGCTTCCTTATGATTTTACCCTGAACCTGATACACCTTTTTTTTTACATATTGTTCAGCATTAATGGTACCTTCACAAATGTGCAATTACCCATGCCTTTTGCACTAATGCACCCCCATACAATCACAGATGCTGGCTTTGAACTGTGCTCTGATAAAAATCCAGATGGTCCCTCTCCTCTTTAGTCCTCAGGATTCCCCAAAATAATTGTGCGTTTTACACTTTCGCCTCAGTCCATTTAAAAGGAGCTTGGTCCCAGAGAAGGCAGCTGCAATTCTGGATCTTGATCTATTAATGGTTTCTTCTTGCATAGTAGAGTTTTCAATTGCATTTGTGAATGTAGTGATGTATGGTATTCACAGACAATGGTTTTCGAAAGAGATCCTGAGCCCAAGCAATGATGTCCATTACTGAATCACGTCAGTTTTTAATGGAGTGAGGACTGGGGGACTCTCTGAAATGCTCTTTTAATACTCAATCATGTTACTAACATGTTGCTAATTAACCTAATGGTGATATTCCAGCACTTCACAACGTTTCTTAAAACATGTTGCTGGCATCAAATTCAAAGTGGGCATACATTGCATCCGGAAAGTATTCACCTTGCTTCACTTTTTCCACATTTTGTTATGTTACAGATGTATTCCAAAATAGATTAAATTATTTTTTTTCCTCAAAATTCTACACACAATACCCCACAATGATAATGTGAAATACGTTTTATTTTTATTTTTGAAAGTCTATAAGAAATAAAAAAATTTACATAAGTATTCACAGACTCACAAAATTGGGCCCAGGTGCATCCTGTTTCTACTGATCCTTGAGATGTTTCTACAACTTGGAGTCCACCTGTGGTAAATTCAGTTGATTGGACATGATTTGGAAAGGAATACACCTGTCTATATAATGTCCCACAGTTGAGAGTGCATGTCAGAGCACAAACTAAGCCATGAAGTCCAAGGAATTATCTGTTGACCTCCGAGACAGGATTGTATCGAGGCACGGATCTGGGGAAGGGTACTAAAAATGCATGCTTTTTGAAGGTCTAAAAGAGCACAGTGGCCTCCATCTTCCGTAAATGGAAGAAGTTTGGAACCACCAGGACTCTTCCTATAGTTGGCCACCCGCCCAAACTGAGCGATCGGGTATGAAGGGCCTTGGTCTGGGAGGTGATCAAGAACCCAATAGTCACTTTGACAGAGCTCTGGCGTTGCTCTGTAAAGAGAGGAGATCCTTCCAGAAGGACAACCATCTCTGCAGCATCACCAATCAGGCCTGTACGGTAGAGTGGCCAGAAGGAAGCCACTCCTCAGTGAATGACACGTCAGCCTGCCTGGATTTGGCCAAAAGGCACCTTCTCTGGTCTGATAAGACAAAGATTGAACTGATTGAATGCCAAGCATCATGTCTAGAGGAAACCAGGCACCACTCATCACCTGGCCAATACCATCCCTACAGTGAAGCATGGTGGTGGCAGCATCATGCTGCAGGGGTGTTTTTCAGCAGCAGGAACTGGGAGACTAGTCAGGATCAAGGAAAAGATGGATGGAGCAATGTACAGAGACATCCTTGATGGAAACCTGCTCCAGAGCGCTATGGACCTCAGATTGGGCCGAAGGTTCATCTTCCAACCGAACAACGAGCCTAAGCACACAGCCAAGATAACGAAGGAGTGGCTTTAGTACAGCTCAGTGAATGTCCTTGAGTGACCCAGCCAGAGCCCAGACCTGAACCTGGAAAATGGCTGTGCACCAACACTCCCCATCCAACCTGATGGAGCTTGAGAGGTCCTGAATGGGAGAATTGGAGAAAAATAGGTGTGCCAAGCTTGTAGCATCATACTCAAAAAGACTTATTGTGTGTAGAATTTAGGGAAAAAGCGCTGTGAATACATTCCGGATGCACTGTATGTTTTTCAAGAAACAATTGCATTTGTCAGTTTAAAATTTGTTTTGTTGTCGTTGTATTATTGACCCTTGAATATAAGGTTTAATTGATTTGCATTCTGTTTCTCTTTACATTTTACACAGCGTCCCAACTTCGCGTTGGAGACTGGGTTTTGGATTCACCAGAAATAAGTTAGGGTGAATACACCTGCTTCTGGTCTCTTTTAAGCTCTTAAAGCATTTACTTGACGTTTATGCATAATTATTCTTACATTTGTAAATGACATGAAGTTACCTTTAAATAGTCAACATTCCTATAAAAGGACAGTGGAGGGATGCAGCTAAATACAGACTTTAGAGTCCCTGTAAAAGTAGTTTACAAGTGACATACCAATGAGTGAACCATGCAATTGCCAAAATAACTTTTTCAGTTTAAATAGGTATCCAACACACTTGATATGCCTCAGTAAACTTGATTGCGAGTAGACATCAATATTCCAGATACAGTTTTACACTAAAAGTTGTGAATAAAATAATACACAAGCATGCTTTTCTGTTCAGTTGAGCTTCGACAATTCTGTATGCATCGACCTCAAAAAGTACATGAAGAGATTTTACAACACAGCTGCATCAACCACTTGGTAGGCTCTGAGAGTGGTTCTACCTTCAAGCAATAAGAAATAATCCTAGCCTCCTTACACAGAGGATGCATTTTGCCATGCCATCCTTGTACACTTTATTTACTTGGCTGATTAAATAAATAAAAAAGAAGGTCTTGCACTTTTGCATAACTCTATCCATTTACTGGATCACATAGAATCAAAAAGTACATACAAAATGCTTAAACTGTACTTGTTTAAGGATTTCTATAACTGTATTTTTATTACAGCAGGACCAGGGGGAAATGAGTTGTAGTGGCGTAAACAGAGGGTGGCTGAGACTAGGAATACATCCCAAGGCCAAGAAACATAATAAAACATTAAATATGTATCTTAATGCTTTCTTACAAATACCTGCTGTAAATAAAGGGGACAGTAGTACTTTTGTTCAATTGACTGGCATTCAGAAAATCTAGTAATATACCAGTGTTGGTGATGTGAAAATGTATTGCTGATAATTGTTGGCAGAGAACATACTGTTTGGCACACTTAAACAGACAGACTTGGCATATGCATATTAACCAATCATTCATTAGCCAAATATTTGGCTGAATACTGCAGTGAATATAACTTGTGCATGCCACAGTGCTTTAAGTTTCATTACAAACTCTCGAGCGCTCAGTCATCTGTGTTCGGCACAACAGCCCTCATTATCAACACATACACCGATCAGCACTAACATTATGATCACCTGCCTAATATTGTGTGGGTTCCCCTTTTGCCACCAAAACATTCCTGACCCAATGAGGCATGGACACTACAAGACCTTTAAAGGTGTGCTGAGGTAGAAGGCGTTCAAGACGTTAGCAGCGGATCCTTTAAGCCCTGTAAAGTGCGGACTCCTTGGATCGGACCTGTTTGTCCACATCCCACCGATGCTCGTATGGATTGATTTCTCTGTCGCCCGTCGATGTTCTGATCCAGTCGTCTAGCCATCACAATTTGACCCTTGTCAAAGTCACTTCTTCCGCTTGCCCAATTTTTCTGCTTCTAACACATCAACCCTGAGGACATAATTTTCACTTGCTGCCTAATATAGCCCACCCAGTGCCATGATGATGAGATTATCAGTGTTATTCACTTCACCTGTCAGCAGTCATAATGTTATGGGTGTTCGGTGTATGCTTTCTCATTGGTACTTTTTAATTTACAAACCTCTTCTGGGTTTGATGCCAGGCTACTTTTGCAAACGTATCTGCAAAAAACTATTCAAAGCTACACCTTACGAACACAGGATACCAATTCACTGGCAGTTTCCAAGCTTTTAGGGTTGAATTGGGTGTGTTCATGGTTACATAATAAATATCTACTTGTCAGTGCCTTTAAAATTGTGCATGTTTTCTTAATTGTACCTGTATTTATTTGGTTATTTGTTTTAAATTTGTTTTGTTTGTTAATGCTCGTTTTGGCCCCAAGTTAAATAAAGATTAAAGAAAATATTTACAAATTATAATAATTATACGTTGAAAGAAGGAAAGTTGATGGATTATAAAAACTATGCACATCGATGTCAGTTCAATGTCTCTATTTTGATTCACATTGGGTTTAGTTGTACGCAAATGTGACCCCAGAGAAAGCAAAAGAGGGACCTTTAGTTCCACAGAACATTCAAAAGAGATGTGGTTCTTTAAAGGGATAAATGAAGGAACTCAAAACAGTTAAACAGCAACCAGCAACATACAGTAATCAATAAGCCAATGACTTTAAACATGAGACAATTGTTTAAGCATGGCCAAATTAACTGGCCCAAAAAACTACAACCAGAACCCTTTGTAAGTGCAAAGTCACACTAGCTGCTGTCCATGTATGCCATCACACGTGACCGTGAAGAGCAAGAGAGAGAGGGGGCACTTTTCTGATCATGCAGAAGCGGTCGGACCAGAAAAGAGCCCCCTCTTTATGACAGAGCTACAGTGGGGAGAACAAGTATTTGATACACTGCCGATTTTGCAGGTTTTCCTACTTACAAGCCTGTAGAGGTCTGTAATTTTTATCATAGGTACAGTTCAACTGTGAGAGACGCAATCTAAAACAAAAATCCAGAAAATCATATTGTATAATAAAAAAAAAAATGGCCAAGACCCGACAGCTGTGTAAGGACATCAAATACTTTTTCTCCCCACTGTCGTCCACTGTATCCAGTATTGTCTTAGGGGTGCTTCCGAACAAAGCCAGATGGAGCCAGATGATGGAGGCAGGGGACGAAGATTGACATCCTTAGCAAGAAGGGACGGAGGTCTGTCTTTGGGTCAGGAGGACTCCCAGTCTCACGTTCCACAGCTCAGAAAAAAAGGCTCACGTATTGAGGTGCTTATTTTTTGCATCAACAAAGTGACAAGTAGCAAGCGCGAAGCCCTAGTTGTTTTTTTAAACAGCTCAGCAGAACTGAACTAGATGACCCCGGGTGGCTTCTCTATCTGACAGGGATCTGTTGCCGGGTCCTCAGTGCTGCACGTGCTTACACACAATTTGTGGACTAAAGCACGGGTGGCTCTGGTCCCCCCTCTTTATGGCTCCCCGGCACATGGGGCAACATTCTTGAATCTGTAACTTCGAGGCGCGTTCTCCATATTCCCAGACCATTATCACTCTCCCGGAGCATGCTCTCCATGGTCCTGAACCTCTGCTGCACTATAAAGACACTCCAGTCTTTATAGTGACACTCCTGATAACATAGTCTGTCTACATAGTCACACTCCTGTCTATATTTACACACTCCTGTCTATATTTACACACTCCTGTCTATAAAATCGCACTCCTGTCTATATAATCACACTCCTGTCTGTATATTCCGTCTTCATAATCATACTAAAGTCTATACAGTCATGCTCCTGTCTAATTTGTCACAGTCCTGACTACATAGTCCATCTACGTAGTGACACTACTGTCTCTACAGTCACACTACTGTATATAAAGTCACACTCCTGACTATTTAGTCACACTCCTGACTACATAGTCGTCTTTAGTCAAACTACTGTCTATACAGTTAAACTCCTGTCTATATATTCACTCTCCTGTCGTTATAGTCACACTCCTGCCTAAATTGTCAAACTCCTGTCTATATAGGCCATCTATACAGTCACACTCCTGTCTATATAGTCACAGTCCTGTAGTCATAGTCAATTTACATAGTCACAATCATGTCTACATAGTAAATTTACATAGTCACAATCCTGTCTACATATGCACACTACTGTCTACAGTCACAATCCTGTTTATATAGTCACACTCCTGTCTTTATAGTCCCATTCCTGACTCTATAGTCCATCTACATAGCCAAAGAACGCCTGGGTATGACCAGACAGAAGTGGTATATGTTGTCTGGCCCCTTTGCAACACGATCAACAAAATAATAACACTGGTGAACAGGTTAGCTACTAATCAACCTGGACTGATAGAAATCTCACACGGGTCATTCCTTAAACCCCTATTGCCTTTGGCCCTCAATAATTTCAATGGTCTGCTGCTAATGGCTGGAATATTTTTTTAAATAACAAGACTTTCTTCGCACCACATTCCTTTAAAAACTCTGTGCTGCTTTATATTCAGTGCCCCTGCCGAGCATCAAATTGATATGTATACTCTATGTATCTTGCATGACCTTAACTTCCCTTCTACTTAGTGTCAAATTGTATTTATTTCTCTTCTTTACAGGCGTGATTTTGTGTGTAGTCTAGTGTATATTGATGCATCTAGTGGTATTGTTCCTCCCTTTCAATGGGACCCCCCTTCTGACCCAATGGAATCAGGACTTCAGCATGACTGACAGCTTATACAAACATCTCCAGCGAGGCTGTTGGTGTACATCTCCACTGGTCTAGAAGGCCTTCTGTTAGAATCCAACATCCATGCATACAGTAACCTTTTATGCACATATGTATCTTGTCACTACTCGTTTAACTGTTTTTCCCTTTTTTTATTTCTGATTTCTTCCTTCTCTGATTTCTAATTTACAGAATGACACTCCTGGTTAACATCTCAACACCTTCCCTGTCCTTTTTAGCTGCTCACAGCGCAATTTAGAAAACTACGTTCTACAATCTTTTCTCCAGAGTTGGACAAAATAGGGGACATAATTAGTATTTTTTTCTTTACAAAGCTACTGAAAAAGCTTTCAAACTATCATACTTCAATACAAAAAGATGAGTCACCTAACCATTTCACAGGGATGGCTAATACTGGAGGTTTCGCTTATGAAGTCCTTTATCTAGCTATGTGGATCTGAGTAACAATGAACAAAATCTTTGTAATAGCCTTCAACTCCGATGCATCTTGATTTCCTGGTGCTGTGATGATGACTTCAGACCCTAGTGTTGCAAATGTTGAAAATAGTTGTTTTTGATTCATTGTGGGTGTTGTGTGTTGTTGGAAATGTAATGATGAGTATTTTTTAGTTTTGATTTAGTTTTTAATCAAAGTGGTGTCAGTGTTAAATTCTGTTTAATGCTTTCTAAACAATTAATTAAACGTATTGCTATTTTTGAGAATATTCATGGCCTGATTGGAATCCAGAAAAGTCAGTATCAATAAAACATTTTGTTCAATGACATGAACATAAAAGACATGACATAAAAACAGGCATCCTGACGCAAACTCTTTAATGCTGAAGGGTTGTTCTGTAAAAGATAACATGCAGGCTGACATCACAAACATGCCATGTGATAAAGCATTCAGTCAGATTACACTTTTTGTTAGCAATGGATTAAGCAGGGTGTCTCACAGTCATATTGAATTCAACTAACACCGGAAGAGCCAACACAGCATATAGCTAGCCCTTAAGGCAACATGTCCCTAGTCTGCATCTTATTCAACCGCATTAACTCAACCTAATGACTTACTCAACATGCCTACATTCACTGTATATTTATTCCCATTCCAGCATGCCTTTCATTCATGGGAAAAACACAGAGTCCTCAGTTGGGATGCAATTTTTGTTTAACTATTTATTATCGCATGAATGTTTTTTATATTAACTGGGTCATTATGAACAGTGTTACAAAACACAACAATATTGTTATATATTATAACATTTTAATTTTATATTCCCTGACTGTTCAAGAATTCTGGAGGCTTTTGGTTTCAAAGGATTCTATCAGCAGGGGAGAGGCCTGAGGTATAGACTACGTCACAGCATCCAGCAGTAGTGTTTAGAAAAACCCATCTGTCTATGTCTGGACTGGAGATGCGTTGGTTATGGTGTAGAACAAACGCAGGCAGTGTGAAGAAACATGAATTATTTTTTAAGTCTGACTTTGACTTCAATTCCATGTGAACTTCTTACACACTCAGTGTGAATGTGGGTGTAAGAGATTGGGAATGTCAGAGGGAGAGAACAATTTGTTTATTTTGGTCAGCATTACTGTTTGAACACACGTCCAACCTGGCAATTATGAAGACACACTTAAGGTGGTTGTCTCTCCATGTTTAAATGGGCGGTTAGCAGTGTAATCTGCTCTGACGCAAAGATGGTTTCCTAAAGGTGCACATAATCATTTGATCTCACTCATGCATACTGGTTTGCAGAGACTTGATATTTCTGATAAGACACACTCATAGCTCAGATGCTGTTGCTGAATGGTACAAACACATGGTATAATTTATGGAAAACATGTATATGGGTGAGTGTATGTTTGCAATCTAAATAGAACCATACTTAGGGCTTATATCATAGGGCACAGGGATAAATTACTCCTCTAACGTCTATTCATTGTAAGGGGAACAAAACATCACGTATATGTTTAATTTTCAAGTATCCTGTTTCAATCACACACATATTTTTTTAAAGGTGGTCAAAGAGTTTTACAAGCTGAGAATACTTGCATCATCTATTGTCCACTCATGTACACAGATGTTTTATTCAGCAAAAATAAGCTTGGTTTCTAATAGCTTCTTTACGGAGCCCTGGAGTTAAAACGCGCTTACTTTTTAAAGAAATCCTCTCGTTTTTTTAACAAGTGCTCTTGTTCTATGCTAGCTCTTGTTCTATGCTTGCATTCATAACCAACATTACCATAGAAGGGCAAGGAAGAACAAGGAAATAAACAAGGGCTCAAAGTTAAAATGTGTAATTCATTGCAATAAACCTTTCATCTAATGTTAAACAGAAGAACAAAAATCCTAAAAAATGAATTTATCGTTTAATTTCACATTGAAATCATCACCACCTTAAGCTAACTAGCTAAAAAGGTTGCAGACATGACACTAGCCACACATGGTTTGTGTGTCTACTTACTAATTTCTTTGCAAACATGAGTCTGGCCATGCATGTCTTGCTTGTCTAATAGCTTCTTAAGTTCTTATTTTTGATTTACTTTGATTCAATAAGGACAGGCCAACTAGCTAGTTAGGTTTATAGCCCAGCTACATTGGTATGAAATGTGATGCTGGCGATGCTCTAATTTGCATGGATAACTCTGCTAACATTTATGCTGTATGAATCTACATTAGAATCTGTAAGGATTGCGCTTGAGTATGATGGTTAGATCCAATTGCACGACTGTAGCAACGAACAAGGTTGAGTGTCCGTGTAGAGCAGCACGCAGGGCACAAGCTCTAATGAATGTTTGTTCGGTGGAAGGAGGGGAATGTGCACAATACCGGAGTGGTACTGTGCTGGGAATAGTGACGTCGTTCTATATAGCGAAGG
>JACXGK010014495.1:0-11507 GCA_016801125.1 Novumbra hubbsi
GGCGGGGGGGGGGGGGGGGGGGGGGGGGGGGGGGGGGGGGGGGGGGGGGGGGGGGGGGGGGGGCTGATTCGTGGGGATTCGTTAGTGCCGTGCTGATTCGTGGGGAGCGAAACGTGTCAGTCGGTTGTCTATGCTTCTTTCATAGGCAGGTGCCCTGCGTGATGTTGAGGTGATGAGAGAGATTCGTAGCGCATTCGTAGGGCGTACTGGCCGATGGTGGGGCTGACGTGTTGGTAGAAGCCCAACATAATTGTCCATTAACGCAATTATTTTTTCCGATCACGCTTCTATTCCGATGTGATCAAACATTTCGTCTGGCGACATGGTTTTGCAGAAGGGATAAGAAGGTGGTAGTTAAACACTTTGTAATGAAAACCTTAATGCTCTCCTTGATTTAAAAAAAAATGCAACAGAGCATCCCGTTCAAGCTCTAGGATCAGCAATTGCGCTTCACTGTGTACCATGGTTCCACGTTACCCTACAGAACGTGACACGTAGCAGAACCACATTATACCAATGTCTTTCTGCCTCGATCAGCGTTCTTGTTGCTAGATGGGGAATGCGGAGTAAGTAACTGGCTAATTTGTTTCGTTATTGCATGTAAAGTGTTCCATACAACTCCTCTCTCTAGAAAAGGAACTGAAGCACTATTCGTCCAAAACTATCCAAAAGTTCCACTGCTCTGGATTATTATAGGTTTTGTATTCTGTGTAACTAATAAAATACAATCGTTGTTACAATTGTTGTCAGCCCAGGAAACATAATAAGATTGTGTTCTGATTCCCCCCTTACTTACAGCGTGATTTGTTTGTTGTGGTTTTAACAGACCATGATTTTATACCAGCAATATTAACATACAAATTAAAAGGTACAATTCATGTCCGGCACAGGGACTTTTCTTCTCAAATACCACACAACGCAGATCTTGGCTTCTCGGCCGGTAAAAAAATCATTCCAGCGTGTAAATAGTGTTTGTCCGGTAGCCAAGTTCTGTACCCACAAGCCTTGAGATTCCTCCCTGCATGTACATTCCATCTACGTTTGGGGAACAGGAAGAGTGAATGGGGCTGTTTATGTTAAAGGCCACTTGGAAATCATGGGCCAATATAGTATTCATTTATTTCCACGAGCTAAAGACGCTAAATGATATGCATATCATTGTAAGAGGATCCAGTGGTGGTGTGGTCACTCAGGATAAGCTTGTTTAGATCTACACTGAATCCGTTTGACGGTTAATGGGCTTGGAGATGGCCCAGGGATGAATAAGCTCTAGGCTGTGGTTTGTTCCTCTACCCGCGGACACACACAGACACACAAACCTACACACATTATTGTCCTTTTCCTATGTAGTGTACTATTTTTGACCGGAATCCGTTGGGAAAGGGTTGTGATTTGGGACATGTGCCAACAATTTAAACAGTAATCAGTGTTCCAATGTGGTAAGTCGTAACTGTGGCGTGTGAAACTATCGGGAGCAAAGACTCTGTGTGGAGAGTTTAAGCAGGCACACACACACGCAAAAAACCCACGCGCACACTCACACACACTTGAAAGTCTTCGGGATTACCACAGTACAAGTGTCGGCCCAGACTAAATTTCCTGCCTGACCAAGTTAATATTTACCATGCAACTGGCTTCAGAGGTTCCGGGGAGTTTCAAACTCCCGGACACACGTTGAAGGCTTGCTGGACCAAACGGTATGTGGTTTCATCCTAGGCTACACTGCCATTTACTGGTCATGTTCTCCTCTGAGGCTTCTTTTTCATTAGACGCCGGACAGTCAGGTTGAATTCCAAGTGGCAACCTATTCCCTGTACGGGATCACAATAGGCCCGGTATTTTCCGCATCCCCAAAAGATGGATTGGTAGGGAAGCATTGAAATGTTCTCATAGTTCAAGGACATACTTGTAATGCAAGACAGAAATGTGAGGATACACTCATCCGACACATTTTCACAGCTGTGTGTGTGTGTGTACGTGCGTATGTACTGTATGTACGTTTCTGGCATGCCTGTGTGTGTGTGTGTTCACCATAGGGACAGACATAATCCTAGTCCTCCAGATTTCACCAATCCCTTGGAGGACTCATTTGTTGAATTAATTGTCAGGACTGGAGCCGGCTTTCTCCAGGCGATAAACGGAATTAAATTGTCAAGTGTGCTACGCTATCTCCGTTTGTGATGTCTCGTCGTGTATTGATTTGGAAAGGAATGCGGGAGACACTGCAGCAGATTGCGTCTCTCGGCGTCAAAGACACATCAGCCATCTTAATCCCTGTGCCCAGTCTGTCCCCAAGACGATGCTTTATAGCGCAGTGTTCTCACATTAAGCACCTGGTTTAGGGGTTTATAGTGCATTCTGATGTTTCATCTCCACTCAGAAGCATGTCATCGGAGAAGTCTCAGCTGAAAGGTTAGAGTGTTTGTTTTTTAACTAAAAGTAATGCCCCAAAATAAAGTGATGAACCTAAAATATGCACTGTTAATTTAAAAACATTCAGGTGGTTTATGGCTCAAACTTCAAATTGAAAGTAGACAATTATGTAATGTATCATATTCCTATAATTTTAGGTCCCTATATTTTTGGCCCCTCAAGATCTACATTACACTCCAGTTTGACTTTTAACAGAAATGGGATATGTTATACATATTTAACTAGAAAAATGTTTTTCATATGTTAAGAACATATTGTTTTTCTAGGGGGACACTATTTAAATTTCATGGGAATCCAGAATGGAAGTTGGGATATTTTCAATAAAAAACACTATTTTTACTGATCTTATATACCTTGCTTTTTTCAGTAATAGTTGCATGTATCAGTGATCCGTAGCCCTCAGTCCAACAGACATGGTTATGGTAATGTGGCAGTGATCCATAACCCTTGGTCCTTCAGACAGGTCTGTAACATTAATTTAGCAGCGATCCATTACCATTTGTCCAGCAGATTGTTCTGTTATGGTAATGTAGCAGTGATGCATAACCCTTTGTTCAACAGACAGGTCCATGATGGTAATGTAACCGGGATCCAAAACCCTGTATTTAAAAAACAATTTTGTGACGGTAATGTAGCAGTGATCCATAACCCTCCAACAGACAGGTCTGAAATGGTAATGTAGAAATATTTCTTGTTTGACAAACCGGTCTGTGACGGTAATGCATGGTATCGTGACCAGGCTCCTGATTGGCATATTTGTGTGTGTGTTTGTGTGTGTGTGTGTCATACAAATTGATAACAAACCTGGCTTTTCCCCAAGCCAACTTAAAAGGGAGGAGAGAGTCGACAAGCAGAGCGGATGTGGATGGAATACAGAATACAGCTGTTTCCTAACATCTCTCAATAAACACACACACACACACACAATAAACATAAACACACACACAAAAACACACACACACACACCAGTTTAGATAAAAAGCACTTCAATTAGTGTAAGAAATATTGATTGTAAAGCGTTTCATTTGGCGATTGTTAAGCGGGACACGTAGTGCGAGCAAAGCAGATACAGAGGATGTGTCCGTCTTTCTGTGTGTGTGTGTGTGTGTAGAGATGTCTAGAAGACCTGCTACAGCATCCACATTGCATCATAAAAAATGGTAATTGATATAAAGCAGCGCATCTCATGGATGCTTCACTGATTGTTTGTTTTTCCCTGTCTCTGTTTTTATTTCTTTGTCTCTTCCATATCTGTCTCTTTCTTCTTCCCTGTCTGTGTCTCTCTTTGTCTCTTTCCATCTCTGTCTCTCTTCTTCCCTGTCTGTGTCTCTCTTTGTCTCTTTCCACCTCTGTCTCTCTTCTTCCCTGTCTGTGTCTCTTTTTATCTCTATATCTTTCTCTGTCTCTTCATCTAACTCTCTTTCCCTGTATTTCTGTCTGTCTCTGTCGCTGTACATACTTTTTTTTTTCTCAGTCTCTTTCTCAGTATATTTCTCTGTCTCTCTGTTTTTCTCCATTGTAGCGAAACATTTGTCAGTGATGGCTTAACGTTTTGTCAGCCACTAGAAAGGCCAGGCCTCATTGGACTGCCTCCCCCCTCCTAAAAAATGAGCAGATGAAATACATGAAATCAGGCAAGAACATAAACGCATCAATAAACACTGGACCGTCAGATAAAAATATGATGTATTTGTGAACATGTAGTACTGTAATTACTATAACAGATTTCTTGTGAGATGGCTAAAAGAATATCACAAAGATATTTTAAGAAACTGCTCAAGTTGATGACACAGGACTCAGTTTTGCAGCTGCTGAAATCATGTCCTTATGGGACAGAACAAATTCCAGTTATCTGCTTGCTATGCACCTGTCAGAGTAATCCGCTCAAATGCTGCTCAAGATTACTAAGAAACAAAAAATAAGTAATTTTTTCTTTCAAATTTTAAACAAAAAGATATAGCACAAAAACTAAGAACAAAATAAAATTACAAGTTAACTTTGTTTTAAAAAGCACATCCTCATTTATATTTGTAACTTAATAACTGAATAATGCATGTTGTTATCTACACTGTAATAAACATCGACCTCTCACTCGTTCTCCTCTTCCGTAGAAGCAAGAATCAACATCGAAGTTGGGATAAAACAATACTTTTTTTACGAGACAGCAATCATTTGCGGTCCACACATCTAATGGAATCATAACAACGTGATCATAAGGCACACAAATCTCCACACGTTATACTTTATACAGAGTATTAGTGAAAGTATGTGGCACATATTTCGGGAGATTCAGGACATCATGACCAAGTGACGACGCCGTCTTTAAAGCGTAACGTTACTGTCTCCAATCATGGCTAGCTAGTGAAATTGACAGTGAAACACATTTGCGGTCATATTACATTTCTATAGACCGATAGATGAACCAAACCGGACAGTTAGTTGTTTGGTTACATACGTTTTCAATGTATGAATGAAATCAGCAGAAATGCAAAAAAGCATCCAACTAGTTAGCCAACTACAATGCTAAATACCCAGACTGAGGAAACAACCACATGAGCTCCACAGCTGAGCTGATTTGCTCGCCTATCAAGATATCATGACAGGTATGTTATTGCAATCTTAAAGATATTATTAACATTTCACAGAATCAAATATGGGCAACACCACACATATATACTCAGTTTATTTTGTTACTCTCCTTGAGATAATTATCGCAATTCGAAGAACAAGGACGTTTTCAACTTTGCACCACCGAGCAACAGAGAAACAGCCTCTTCTAACCTAAAGTTGATGCGGCATTGGCGCTTGCATTTTGAGAAATTATGAAAAAAAAGTAAAATAACAGCATACCCTTTTTCTGGTGTCTTTTTAATTGACAACATACCAGGAATACAGTTATAGATTTTTCTCATGTAGATTTGGGGGTATTTATTGCACCATATACTTTTACAGCTCTGTAAAAACAATGAGACCTTTTTCTTTTCGAAAAAATTGAAATGGAAAGTTTTGAGTGAGGAACAGGTGGGTTCAATTTCAAGTGGTCTCTTAAATTGAATGTTTCTCTTCTTCACAAAAAAAATATTTTCAACTTCTTTTGGAAAGGAAAGAAGAAGGTGCAGTGGTCTTTTCTTATTTGCAGAGTTGTGGATACAGCAATCAGCCATAACACTGTGACCACCTGCCTAACATTGTGTGGATCCCCGTTTTGCAGCAAAAACATTGCCCTGACATTATGACACTAGACCTCTGAAGGTGTGCTGTGGTATCTGGCACCAAGACATGGACTCCACTAGACCTCTGAAGGTGTGCTGTGGTATCTGGCACCAAGACATGGACTCCACTAGACCTCTGAAGGTGTGCTGTGGTATCTGGCACCAAGACATGGATTCCACTAGACCTCTGAAGGTGTGCTGTGGTACCTGGCACCAAGACATGGACTCCACTAGACCTCTGAAGGTGTGCTGTGGTACCTGGCACCAAGACATTGACTCCACTAGACCTCTGAAGGTGTGCTGTGGTACCTGGCACCAAGACATGGACTCCACTAGACCTCTGAGGGTGTGCTGTGGTACCTGGCACCAACACGTTAGCAGCAGATACTTGAAGTCTTGTAAGGGGGGGTCTCCATGGATCGGACTTGTTTGTCCAGCACATCCCACAGACGCTTGATTAGATTGAGATCTGGTGAATTCAACAACAAGAACTTTTGTTGTGCCTCAATATGCCTTGTATGGCTCTGTTGCCAGTTCACCGCTTTTCCTTCCTTGGACCTCTTTTGTTGCTGACCACTGCAGACCGGGAACACCCCACAAGACCACTGCAGACCGGGAACACCCCACAAGACCACTGCAGACCGGGAACACCCCACAAGACCACTGCAGACCGGGAACACCCCACAAGACCACTGAAGACCGGGAACACCCCACAAGACCACTGCAGACCGGGAACACCCCACAAGACCACTGCAGACCGGGAACACCCCACAAGACCACTGCAGACCGGGAACACCCCACAAGACCACTGAAGACCGGGAACACCCCACAAGACCACTGCAGACCGGGAACTCCATTATCGAAGTCTCTCAGATCCTTACTCTTGCCCGTTTACCTTTCTAACACATCAACTCTGAGGACACAATGTTCACTTGCTGGCTAATATATCCCACCCACTGACAGGTGCCATGATGATGAGACTAGTGTCACTTCACCTGTCAGGGGTCATAATGTTACGGCGGATCGGTGTGTACACTGCTCAAAAAATGATGGGCTCACTGAAATCACACATCAGGTCTCGATGAAAGAAATATATTAAATATCAAAATGTTGGCTGTGCAATTTGCTAAGATCCAAATGACGTAACAACGGTCAATGGTAACCAAAATCACCAACCAATTGAGGGCAGGATTCAAACTCACGCCGAAAATCTAAGTAAACATTTGAAATCACAGGATGTTCCGACATGCTTGAATTTCATCAGAGGAACTCATTGTGTGTCTCAGTAGTGTGTACAGCCCCCGGATGCCTGTATGCCCGTATGCCCGTATGCCCGTATGCCCGTATGCTCGTATGCCCGTATGCCCGTATGCCCGTATGTCTGTATGCCTGTATGTCTGTATGTCCTCCCGATAGCGCCTCAGTATGAACCTGCTCTCATCTGTGAAGAGAATGGGACGCCCATGGCGGACCTGCCAATTCTGGTTGTTCTCTGGCGAATCCTCGTGGAGTCTGTTTCTGACACCATCACCACCATCTCCTGGCATCTCCTCCGTGCTCTTGAGACTGTACTGGGAGACACAGCAAACCTTCTTGCGAAAGTACGGATAGTCTCAACCACAACATTTCAAGCTCACATGCTAGTACGGCCTACATACGAACATGGATAGGGAAAGCATTTCCCTTCTAACCACAGGGAATTGGGTCATTCGGGAATAGGGTCATTTGGGACACAGTGCAATGTCTGCTCTGTTTTAATCAGTCAAATGACAGCAACATTTAAGTCACCCCAACAATTATTCCCCATAATGACCACACCACATAACAACAGTGATTCTTCTGCTATAAAAACAGTCATCAGTTAAATGCCCAGTGGTGCGGATGAATACTCTTTAACACCATGACCCCACCATGACCCCACCATGACACACACACACACAACACTTTGCTTGTGTATGGAGTTGTGTGCAAATGGATTAGGTAATGGTTACGCATTCCTCAGTGTCTCTGTGGATGCGAAAACAGGCCATTTACACCACACGTAAGTTCAATAGGGCTAGTTCCAATCACCTGGCAAATCGATAAGAACACAGGACTCAGTTTAGATGCTACCTGAGATAGAACACCTGACAAACAAGTTGAAACCCTGAACAACAGAACCTGACTGAACAATAATTAAACGCTGGTCCTCTTTAACCCTTTCCATCCCAGTAGACTTCTAGAATTCTGCTGTAAATTCCCAAGAGTTCTATAAATAAATCATATTTTCTCACACATTTCAAACAAATAGATATAGCACTAAGAAACTAAGAACAACTTAGAATTACGAGTTACATTTTATTTTAAAAAGCACATCCTCATCTTTATTTTAATTCTACATAACTTTGAATAATATATATTGTTTTCAAGATCCCCTGTTTCACTCGTAAAATGGTTGTGTACAGCGATCTGTCTAAAAGTAACGTCATGTATATAACTTTTAGGTGTTTTGTGCAATACTGTAATCATACCGTAATCTTTAATCTGTTCTCTACAAATATAGCAGAGACCATGTGTACAAAAGAAACACCTGCAGAATGTGCTTTTCTTACACGCGGACACTGGATCTTTCTGACTTAAGACTAATACCTGGAGATGTGTACGACATCATCTAAAGCAGGGGTCTCAAACCGCTTCCACGGAGGGCCGAGTGTCTGCAGGTTTTAGTTTTTTCCTGTAAATTAGTTCCAGGTTCAGACCTAAATAACCAGATGAGGGTAGACCTAACCAATCAGTGACATAAGTAATCAATCAAGTACAAGGTGAGAGTGAAAACCTGCAGACACTCGGCCCTCCGTGGAACCGGTTTGAGACCCCTGATCTAAAGCAAGCCCAAGTCAAGACGAAGACAGCCTGGAAAGGGTTGAGTCCGAGTCAAGAACGTGAGCAGAACAACACAAGTCCACTTGTGATTATGAATTTGTCAGATCAAAGCCATGTTATGACCTCAAACTGTAATGGTATTTATGTATTCATATTATGGAAATATGGTATATTTTCCATGAATACTGAATTGGCAGCAGGGGAATTTCAATTGGAGAAAAAAATTAATAAATTGAGCCTCACATCAAATATAAAATCGGCCTATTTTTGCTGCATTTCCATAGAAAAACCTATTCAGGTATCTTGTATTGGTCTTTTGATCAGTCATATCAGCAATAAAAGAGGAATGAAGTAAATGCACAGTTGCACACACTAGCTACAATGAGCGTGTGTTTTCTCTACAAAAGTAGAAGCAGTTGTGTGGCCAGTTTTCTGTGCTTACTGAAGTGACTTCATTCCTATTTTAAATATTTGTATGCATATCATTTATGATTTTAGGTAACTTTGTTAGCCAACCATCAATAATCACATTTCCTGACATTTATCGATAGGATGTTTAATAGTAACAAGAATACATCCAATAGTCCTTCCATTTCTGCTCCAGGGTCCAGAGTTTTTTATGTCAAAACATTTAATGCAATTTTATTTACTTTGCCAGAAGATTTTGCTCTTTTGACCACTGAAGATGGGTAAACTAATCATCCACACAAATAATGGTAAATTAGGTAAAATACGAACATTTTCACATTAGTGGCTATACAAATGTCAATTCAATTCTCTTTAAAGGTTAACACAATTCTTATATCAAGGGTTGAGGAATGATAGTCAAACAGCAATGGACTAATGAGTGGCAACTGAAATAATTTTGTAGAAATAACAAGCCTTGTTATAGCAATAATTGTTACATAACAATGTTATTTACTTTGGAAAGTAACTTTTTAAATAACTTTTATATTACCAAAAACATAAGACCCTCTAAAATGTCTTTCACTTGTTCCAACTGTTCCACAGAGAAAAATGTAGATCTAGGCTATACGATAATTAAGAATGTGAATAAAGAAAGATTAGGACCTATACAGAAATTCCTATTTCCCAAATGCTGTATTTAATCAAAATATCTAATGTATGAGAAGAAAGGTTCCATCAGTATTTTTGATATTCAAATGAATAATGACCATAAACATTCAACAAGCTTCATGAATTTAAAATATACTCTATCATTTCAACATGAACATTAACCAGCACATACTTTGTAATGTGCCACCACAAACACATGAGAATGATCCCAACACATTCTCTTCCATACCTAAAATTCAAGACAGCAAACACCACCAAAACCCTTTTTATTTATCTGGCTTTCTGCTTCTGGTTAAGACTTTGCTAAATGAGTGAATAATTTAATCAGACATACATAGTTGACATTCCCATAAAATAGAAGTTTCAGGTCTATAACTGCCTAGGTGGTCTCCCTTATTACAGAACGTGAGTAATAAACAATCACTCTGGTAATAATGCCTAATGTTTACAGGAACATATTTTTTGCAAATAATTTTTGGATGTCTGCTGCTTTTTGTCATGTTCATGATTGGTAAAGGCAAATGGACTGGATTTGGAAAGTGGGCTGGCCATAGTGAAACAGGGAACACCTCCTCTAAAAGACAATTGTTTTTGGCCCAGCTGAAGGTCATGCTAAAATGAGTAACCAATCGAAGCTCATCATTGTTTCCAACCCTTACAGCAGCATCAACTCCGGCCCTCAAAGCCAGTTCTACTCCATTTATTCATTGCAACCCTCTAATCCGGGACTAACTCAGACCTGAGACACCAGGTGGGTCCAATTAACGATAAGGTGGACCAGCAGTCCAGCAGTCTCCGGCCGTCGTGGGGTAAGAGTTGATGATCCCATCAACTCTACAGGATTGGTTGACAGTAGATTGTCCTGTTTCTCCTCACAAACAAAGTTGGACCACTTGTGTTGTGTGTTTTACATGTAGAGATCCAGAAAAACTGATGGACATTCAACCACTAACAGCGGTGATGTGGGAGGAACACAGAATAAAGACGTGGTGCTTTTTCAGATGACAAGCCAAATGTAATGACGGCCACACCAGAGGCCATTGAAACACTGTCTAAACCAGTGGTTCTTAACCCATTCCTCAGGGAACCCCAGACATTCCACATCTTAGCTGCAGCCCTGAACAAGCACAGCAGATACACTAATCAAGGGCTTGAGGATTATGTAAGATAGCTAAAGGGTAGTTCAAATACCTGGACTGGCTGGGGTTTTCTGAGGAATGGGTTGAGAACCACTGGTCTAAACAAAGGCCACAAAGACCGATCCACTAAGCTTCATTCGCACAGCACACCCGCTGAACCGCGACCAGTTGCCTTTTAACTTTTTCATGTCTTATTCGATGTCCAGAGTCTACAAGCAAAGGCATTCATAGCCATTCATGGAGCGTTTATAAAACGATGCGCGACCCTGCGTATGTTTCCCATTAGCTGGGGAAAGGAAGAAGGAGGCGGATGAGGAGGCGAGACGTTGGAAACTCTTCAAGTCCCGGACAGAACAGATTCCAATTATAGATCTCTCCGTTTGCCCCTTTGCAATCTAGGCAATGTCCCAAACCGCCTAACCATACTCCATAGGATTCCAGTGAAAAGTTACTCACATCTAGGGTTTATGGCGTCATTTAGGATGACATCCTGTTCCCCTTCACATTTTGTAGCGCAGCACATTCTTTCTCCTTCCTTGAGCAAAACAAACAAAGAATACATTCCCGTTCGAAACTGTTGCTTATTTGTCCAGGGGATGAATGAAGATGACAGGAGGATATGAGGGTAGAGGATAGATTGGAAGGAGGAGAGGGGGATAAGACAGGGGGAGAGGGGGTGAGACCGCAGAAAAGGGGGTGAGATGGGGGAG
Source organism: Novumbra hubbsi (assembly GCA_016801125.1). Classification (NCBI taxonomy): domain Eukaryota; kingdom Metazoa; phylum Chordata; class Actinopteri; order Esociformes; family Umbridae; genus Novumbra; species Novumbra hubbsi. Next base: position 11,434 of record JACXGK010014495.1, read on the forward strand.
AGGGGGATGATATGTGGAAAGGGGGATGAGATGGGGAAAGGGGGATGAAATGGGGGAGAGGGGGATGAGATGGG
>JACXGK010014496.1:0-11506 GCA_016801125.1 Novumbra hubbsi
CCCGTTTCTCTCCCTTTCCCTATACCCGTTTCTCTCCCTTTCCCTATACCCGTTTCTCTCCCTGTGTATCTTTATCTTTCCATCCTTCACTCTATATACATCTTTATCTTTCCTCTAAATATCCTTCTGTCCTTCCCTCTCTATGTCTCTTTCCATACCCCCCCCCCCTCCTCCTTCTTTTCTCCCTGAGGAAGTATCCAGTGTTGACTTCCTGTTAACCCCTGTGTGTCTGTGTGTGGGAGCCCTGACAGACTCACTGACTGTTGTTACAAATAGAAAATTGTTTCTTAAGAAGGGCTTTTTGGGCCTAGTTAAAAGTAGTACACTATAACAGGAATAGCATGGCATTTGGGATCTATAAGATTGGAGATTCCTGTCCATTCACCTGCTGGTCCTCATACTAACCAACATTAAGGATTATTTCAGAACCATTTTTCTTTGTTTTAAAAAGATACATTATTTACTCTTGTAATTCTCCTTCCAGGCTTATAGGAGCCTGTTCAGTATAATGGGTGGAGATCTGGCTGGGCTGAGGACTCTGGGACAGACTGATTGAACTGTGGTCTTGTGTCATTTAACGATCCCATCATTGTTGATCCAATAGACCGCAGAGTGACTGCAGTGTCGCTAACATGTCCAACCTGACATAATGATAACTACTTCACAAGTATTTGCCACCAGTATTGTTGTTCAGAGTAATGGCTTTAAACATCTTAAATTATACCATTCATTGGCCCAGGATCAGTAGCAGTGCAACTAATGATTTGCATTGACTGGGTTAAGTCATGAAACCTTCTTTTTGGTGCATGTAAGACATACTACAATTGCAGTGTACGTCCTCAGTTATGACACTGTAGTAAACATTCCCGGACCGGCTGCACTTTCATTTAATGACCTGCTTTGATGATATGTGAAAACTGTTTTTGCTTTGTCATTGAAAACAGTTTCTTTCTGATAACAGCCTTAACTAGAAATAAGGATGTTTATAAATATTTAATGTATATATAATGCTGTAAACTGAACTGATTAATTTCAACATATGTTTTGTAATGTTCTGAACACATAGGGCTGGGTTCCTGGACACATATTAAGATTTTAGTCCTGGACAAATCTTAATCCAATTGGGATTTTCATTTAATTTGAGTTTTGTAATCCTCCTTGTATGACTTCCAGAAGGTTTGGACAGAGGGATATTTAACTTGTTAAAAGATCTATTAATCTAATTCCTAAAATACTTCAGTTTTGTTCTTTAATAAACAGTAAAATATATGGAAAGACACTGTACCCTCTGCATTAATGTTAATTCCATAGAAAAGGACTGCCCTGGTAGATGAATATCCACTATTTGTATGAAGAGAAGGACTTCCAATAACTTTGACCATTTCCTGGGGGCCTAGTTGGACATAAAGCTTAAGCCATCATCAGGAGGGTTCAGATGCTAAATTATAATTATACTGAGACGTTTAATTTAATTGACTAACATGAAGATCACTTCATTGGTGATAACATGTCTTCATGTCTATGGTTAATAATGGTAAAGAACACTAGGCTTATCATATAAAGACAGCTGTAAAATATACAGCAATATATGGTAAGGAGGAAATACACAAGGCCCGCCCATGGGGATGACCTACCTGCTATTTCAAAATGACAAAATCAAACACATTCAGTTTTGCATTTTTATTTGCTTCAGTTTGTGCAAACAGATTGGTCTGTGATTCTGGGAGGTACTTTGAGATGTTGTCATGATGGAACCTTTAGGAACATCCACATCAGTAACATTAAAACTGCTATCCCTGGATATCTGGTCATTCTTCATTCAGCTCGACTCCATGCTGTTCTTTATCTAAAGCTATATTTAGCTAAATGTATAAATGCTAAATGGCTGCATCCAGACAGCAGCCTGTTCATGTTACTGTTCACTGCTTCACCAAGGTTAGATCCAGGTGTTGTTTTGATAATGAGTCCTAAAGCATAATGATGGATGCAGGTAGGTTGAAGTTGATACTGTATGATGATGCAGAGAAAAGTTGGGGAAATATGTTTAGTTGTTTTTCACCAACGGTGTTGATTTTGTGTACACATTTTGATCTGTTTATGGCACCATAGGTAAACTGATTTTTGTAACCTCGTTTCTTTTAATAAACTTTGGAAATAAACAATCTGTGATTTTCTTTAGAAAAAGTACTTTATTTAATACTGTTAAATGTTGGGCAGGAATAAAAACAGTTTATCATTAAATGTTTTTCAAGGTAGTCAAATTATAGGCCAACTCCGAAAACTCCACAATGTCTGAATCTTTTTCCATGTTTAGGCTGATATTGTCTATAAATAGTGAATCACTTTTCTGTTAACTCGTGGGGCACTTGTTGGGAACGATTGACAAACGTCACACAACCACGTGACCCGGAAGTGTTTTTTTACGCGTCTTACTGTTGAGTACTGGAATTCTGCGAACCAAAGCAAGTGCAAATGTCTGCACTGGTTAAGACCATGTCTAGTAAGTAGCATATAGATATATTCTGAACGAAACTTGTTGAGACTGGACAGCGTTGGTTTTATTAGCGATATGTTGTTTCAAGCTGACTTTGTTAAATATGTATTTATAATGTACTCCAATGTTGTCTACCACTGTCAGCACTTTGACATCAAGTAAACTGCTGAGTATTTGTAAAGGTACTTCTGATTCTCTTGTTGAGATATCCGGCGCAAATGTAGATTGCTGCTTGTTATGCCATTGCATTGGCACATATCTTCGTGTTTAACAGCAAAACAAAGCGTAGTATTTCTTGGTAGACCTGTAAAGTCTATGTGGAGTGCATTGAACTCTATTGAGCGTTTCTGTGTAACATAGGCAGCGTGTTTTAAGAAATTGATGTGTAATTACCATTCAGTTATCTGCCTCTAGAGTTCCGAGTGGCAGTGATTCAGTTACATGTGACGAAGGTCAAAGCCGACAACCTGTCGAGAGCGCGGAGATTGGTCGGAGAAGCAGCCGGACAGGGGGCGGAAGTGGTCGTCTTACCTGTGAGTATTGAGCGCCATAACGGCATAAACAATTGACATGTAAATGCTCAATTTGCATGAACTTCAATGTCAGAATTCTTTTGATTTAACACCTGCTCAGAATTTGACATGCAACCCTAATGTTGCTGGTAGGGGTAGAAGGAACATCACTAAATACTGATATCTGTCCATGCCACAAACATCTGATTATACAAGAGACTGAAACGTGATAGTGAATGAATCTTGAAGGTGTTTACTATATTAGGTGATGGCTTATTTAGACATACAAAACATTTGTAGATGTCCTGTTTTTCTCGGCCCTCAAAGTAGGACAGTAACACTCCACAGAACCTTTTGTTTAGGTCAGGCACCATATCTCCTTAAAGCAAGACTTGGAGAGCGCATCGGAACAGAGAAAGCATTTACCTGGGAAAGACGAGTCACAATACTTAAATTATTAAACCCAATTCATGACGCCAAGCAAACTAGTGAGATTATATGCTTGTTGAAACATTTACAGATAAATAATACATTTTCAGACCAAGATGGTATACTATTATGAATGAATTAACAGGATCGTCTTTGAGCAGTTGCCCAATATTGGTTATTATGTAATATGGAATTTACCCATTTTGCCTGTATAGTAACTGACAAATCTGTGCCTTCGGGGTTAAACTCTGGTGTTTCGCAATGATGGGAGTGTCTTTCTGTTTTTCAGGTTCCCTTGGCTGTCCCCTCTGAGTCTTGCTTAATGGGGTCCAGGCTGTTATTGTAAAGCACTTTGTGAAAGCTGCTGAATGTTGTCTATGTTTCCATGTTCAGGAGTGCTTCAACTCTCCTTATGGAAGCAGCTTCTTCTCTGAGTATGCAGAGAAGATCCCTGGAGAGTCCAGTCAGGTTCTGTCTGAGGTAGCCAAGGAGAATAGGGTGTACCTGGTTGGAGGTGAGTGGAGTTGTTGGATCTGTCCCCATAGCTGTACACGAGTCTGGGGCTGTCCCCGTAGCTGTACACGAGTCTGGGGCTGTCCCCGTAGCTGTACACGAGTCTGGGGCTGTCCTCCTCTTCTATGTATCTTCTATGATTCTAGTACAGGCCAATCTAGATATTCAGATTGTATGTGAAATGTGGTTAACTAAGAGCATTAATAATGCAGATATAGCTCTGGATGGATACAATATATACTGAGTACGGGTGGTGTAGCGATGTATTCAAAAGAAATCACCACTTAGTAGTTGTGCTACATCACAAAGCAGTATGAATTATTAGCCCTAAAACTAACACTGGAGAACAATTCTAATGTCAAAATTGTAGGTGTATACCGCCCTCCCTTTGCAATGAAAAATATGCTAAAACAGTTACCAGACAGAAATGTTAATGAACATGCTTTTTTAGAAGATTTTGAACATACTAACTTGCATTTGTTATCTGGCCTTAGAGCATACTGATCTGGCCTTAGAGCATACTGATCTGGCCTTAGAGCATACTGATCTGGCCTTAGAGCATACTGATCTGGCCTTAGAGCATACTGATCTGGCCTTAGAGTATTTTCCTAGTATTTTAATTTAATTGCTGATAAGCACACCTTATTCATAAAAGCATGAATACGCAATAGATCAAGTCCCTTGTTTACTGCTGGTTTTCTGCTGGTTTTCTGCTGGTTTACCTGGTTTACTGCTGGTTTAATAATCAAAAGAAGTGTAGAGAAACAGATTAAAGCTAGCTCTGGTTTAGGCAACTGCAAAACACTTGCATTAAGTTTATTAGAAAAGCAAAATCGGACTACTATGTGTATCTAACCAAAGCTGTTCGTTTTGGAGACTGGTTCTATTACTGACAGAAAAAACATTGCTTTGCAGTGGTTTCTTAAATTGAACCTTTTTGTTCCTCTCTCAAAATGTTACATTTCAACCTTTTTGGAAAAGGAAAGAAAAAGCTGCAGTGGTCTCTTAATTCTTTCCAGAGATGTATATGTATATTGGATGTTTGTTTATAAAGCCATCCTAAAAAAAAATCCTAATCATCTTTCCTTGAAAATAATCAGGAAAATTAACAAATCACACTCGCTCTCAAGAGCGGCTACTTCTCAAGGTACCTTGGGCTCAGATTTGGGTCGTATTGAACCAAAAGACCAGGAAAAGCTCCTCCCTGTCCCAGTATTCACGGAGGTGGCTATGCTTTGGTCGCTATGCTTTGGTCGCTATGCTTTGGTCGCTATGCTTTGGTCGCTATGCTTTGGTGTGTCCAGGGTCTCTCCCAGAAGAGGATGCAGGGAAGCTGTATAATACATGTCCTGTCTTCGGACCCGACGGCTGCCTGCTGCTCAAACACAGAAAAGTAAGTGAAAAATGAGTGTTAAAACAAACCCTCCAAACCAGTTCACCGGACATCGGCTATATCCTTCCATCACTAATCCATCCCTATGTTTTTCCAGATCCACCTCTTCGACATCGATGTCCCAGGGAAGATCCGTTTCCAGGAGTCCGAGACACTGAGCCCAGGGAGCCGCCTGTCAGTGTTTGAAACACGTAAGTCCTGTTCCGTAAACGGAGCAAAATAGAAATGCTGCATATCAAGTGTCAAGTTCCCAAACATTCAATAATTGTTTATTATTCACAACAATCTGATTTTCACTTCTGTGATAAAATGTGTTTAAATCTCTGTGAACTTTTATCCATTGCCAAGATAATACACCTGACAGGTGAGGCATTGTAAGAAGATTATTAAACAGCATGACTGTGTAATAGATGCACCTTGTGCTGGGGACAATAAAAGGCCACTCTACTAAATGTAACGCCTCCGTTTTTTAAGGAGTGTTAAATTGGCATGTTGAAGGAAGGAATGTCCAGTTGTTGCCAGATCATTTAATATACATTTTTTGACTATGAGCCACCTCCCAATTTTGAGTTTTTGCTTGTATATCCAACCAGCTTCACGACTGCACACTAGGTGTATATATATATACAGTGGGAAGAACAAGTATTTGATACACTGCCGATTTTGCAGGTTTTCCTACTTACAAAGCATGTAGAGGTCTGTCATTTCTATCATAGGTACACTTCAACTGTGAGAGATGGAATCTAAAACAAAAATCCAGAAAATCACATTGTATGATTTTTAAGTAATTAGCAATAAGCATAGATTCCAAGATATCTCCAAGATATCTGTTTTAGATTCCAAAGATATCTCCACACCTGGCTTCTTTACTGGTCTAAGACCAGGTAATTAAGGTACCTCTGTAAGGACGTTCCCCTTGGACGGTCACTGGCAGGCATTGCCGGAGAAGTGTGTTTGTAACTGTTGCAAATCTACTAGACAGTAACTTGGTTCAATCTTTGAATTTGCTGCCTGGTGCATTTATATTTTCAGTGTTCGGTGACGCTCAGTGTGGCTCCACATGCTGGGCGGAGTCTAATTGTCACATCATCATACATGCTAGCAGGGGTGTCCAGTCTAGAAAGAGGCTAGGACAAGCCCTGTACTAAATGGAGCCATAACTACATGTGTAGTGACTCGAATGCAGAAGGGTTTACTTCTTCTGGGTTTGTGCTCCCTGCAGCCTACTGTAAGGTCGGAGTGGGGATCTGCTATGACATGAGGTTTGCAGAGCTGGCACAACTTTACGCCAAGAAGGGCTGTCAGCTGCTGGTCTACCCTGGAGCCTTTAACATGACCACAGGACCGGCCCACTGGGAGCTGCTGCAGAGAGCCAGGTCTTCCAGGAAACATTTCCAAATTCTTTAATGTCCTTCACTCTACGCTCCCCCAACTCCAGTCACCCCCCACATCTCTCCCCCGTCAGGGCGCTTGATAACCAGGTGTACGTGGCCACCGCTTCCCCTGCCAGAGATGCAGCAGCCAACTACGTGGCCTGGGGTCACAGTAGCGTTGTCAGTCCCTGGTGAGCCTCAGTAGAACATAGTTCACAAAGACACCGTGTCAGTATTTTGTTTTATATTCTATTTTCTGTCCGTAGTCCCCGGTTGTTTGTTCATTGTGGTATTACTGAACAGAGGTTTCACGGGGTGTAATCAAAGCATTAATATACAGTGTGATGTCTTGACAGGGGTGAGGTGCTCTCCAAGGCGGGGTCAGAGGAGGCTGTTGTTTATGCAGACATTGGTGAGTGGTTCAGACAGGGTGGTACAGTTTCCTCAGATGAGTACTGCTCTGGTTCATATGAATTCAATGAATGGAACCACTTTTTAAAGCTGTCATAAAACCAATGTTTCTGACATCTTGGTCGGTAGTTTTGACGTGATCTAACAAGCTGTGTGTATGTAGAGGTCAGGGTCATAAGAGAGAAACCAACGACTGAGCTTTGAGCCTGCTACATTACCTCATATGCTATACAGATTTGTAGTTCACTGAGGTTTCACCATTATCCCTAATGATTACCTGAGCTGTAGTTCACTGAGGTTTCACCATTATCCCTCATGATTACCTGAGCTGTAGTTCACTGAGGTTTCACCATTATCCCTAATGATTACCTGAGCTGTAGTTCACTGAGGTTTCACCATCATCCCTAGGTATTACCTGAGCTGTAGTTCATTGAGGTTTCACTATTATCCCTAATGATTACCTGAGCTGTAGTTCACTGAGGTTTCACCATTATCCCTAATGATTACCTGAGCTGTAGTTCACTGAGGTTTCACCATTATCCCTAGTGATTACCTGAGCTGTAGTTCACTGAGGTTTCACCATTATCCCTAATGATTACCTGAGCTGTAGTTCACTGAGGTTTCACCATTATCCCTAGTGATTACCTGAGCTGTAGTTCATTGAGGTTTAAAATTACCTGTGGTGATTAACTGTGCTGTAGTTCATTGAGGTTTACAATTACCTATGGTGATTAACTGTGCTGTAGTTCATTGAGGTTTACAATTACCTATGGTGATTAACTGAACTGTAGTTCATTGAGATTTCACCATTATCCATGGTTATTAGTTTACTGGTGTTTTGACATGTCCACTTCTGACCCCTTGTGTTTTACAGACCTGGGGTATTTGGCTGACGTCCGTCAACAGATCCCCATCAATGCCCAGCGTCGTGCTGACCTCTACACAGTAAATGCTGTGCAAGATGAATGACCTCTACACAGTAAATGCTGTGCAAGATGAATGAACTCTACACAGTAAATGCTGTGCAATTGAGCACAACCTCTACACATTGAAAAATACCAGAAGGACAAACAAGAATCTCTGACCTCGATGCCAGTCTCAGTCTATTGAGAATCTGCTACGTTTCACAACCAAATGATGTGAAAGATTTTGTTAGTGTGGAAGCAGATGGATAGAGATGACGGCTTGGCTAAATGAATATTAGTGCCTAAATGATTAATTGATCATGAGTCAGTAAATTCTGTCTGTGAAAGGTGATTTATATCTTATGATTCACACAGCTTTGATTGATTGGGATATACATAGAAAATATTTTAATTTACAAAAAACTTATTTGGAAACAGACAAACGGATAGATATTGTGTTGAATTCATTTTCTGTTCTGCTAGTTTCATATCTGCTATAGCAAAAATAGGTGTTGGTTCAAAAGTGTGCTAATCTGAACTTGAACGTCATCAGGAGCAGAAGGGAATTCTGAGGTAATAATACCTCAACCAGTTCGATGCCTCCATCACATCAAGATCAAAACACATTGCCAATACATTCTTTAAATGACCAGATTCTTCAGAACAGGTTTGACTGTTCTTCCATTCCTGCAGAACTCATTGCTGTCAGGCAGTGCTTGGTTTGTTGAGCCGAGAGAGAGAAACCTGGCAAGTCGGAGTATGATGAGGAAAAAGACATCAACAGGGACCTGAGCATTGTGACAACAGGCAATATAAACATTAGAATCCAACATCAGTAACATCAGGCTTCCATTATCAAAGTCTAATGTTGTGACTGAAAACTTGATACAATGATTTGGTCATTTAAAATAAACCTAGTTAAACTTCTACTGTTGGTTCCTCTTGATAATAAAAGTATGAAATAAATGTTATTTGAATAAATCCTTGCTAGATTGTTCTGTAAATCCACAAATGCATTTGTTTTATTTTTTTCTGCTTGACCCACAGGAGAAAGTAGTAATATATATTTTTTTTTTCAGAACCACAAATCAAACTAATATTAATACCTAAAAAATACATTTTAAAAAGTATGGCAAGTATTACCGTGGGTAAATATTTAGAGGATATTATAATGAAATGCCTGGTCAATAAAAAGAATTGTTAATACAAAAAGAAGATGCACATGAGAGAAGGAGCGTCCAGGGGTTAGTTCTGGGTTTGGAGAACTGTTTGGATCAACAGCACAATTTAGATCCCCACCAAATATTGTGTGTTTATAGAAGGGGTTTTCCCCAACAACCCTCAAAATGACTAGTGTGTGCTAGATGGTGCCTGTTACGACTAAATACCTCCCATTGTCAGAGAGTACATAGCCAATGAATTCCCTTCTTTCTTGTTTTACTTTCAGCGTTGCGGAGCTGGTCTCTCCGTCTCTTGTTCTGTCTGTCCATGTGTATCTGGTAGATCAAACTGGCGGTCACCATGGCGCCCACCATCACACATATTGCTGTGGTGAACAACCATAAGGAATCGGCAGCTCTTCCTCTTACCGGGCTGCTTTGGAGAACCCCAGCTTCACCACAACAGCAGTACGACAGTTGTTATGGTAACCTTCACTTTGAACCACATATTCTCATACATAATTACTAACAGAAAGACTAGCGACTGACATTTATAGTTAACTATATGCCAGCTCATGGCTCAGGGCAATGGTGGCCACTGATGGTGTTGATGTACTCACAGGTTAACACCTCATGGAGTTCCAGGTTTTCTATGGCGCAGGAGACGCTGGTTTCCTGGGAGATGTTGAGGATGAGGATGCTGGTAACATTTAAGAGATGAGAGTCAGGGAGCGGAATGCTCATGGTTCTAATTGAAACCTCAGGGGGTGGGGCCATGTCGTTGATTAGCCAATGAACTGCCGGTTCAGGGAATCCATCTCGTGAGTGACACACGAAGTAGATCTCCTCTCCCACTGGTGATCTTTCCCTCTGTAGTGACGGGAAGCTGAAATGAGCTGGGAGAGAAAATATTATTAAAATAATGGTTCCAGTTTAGTCACTACTTATAAAGTAGGTCTGTGAGTGGTAATATGAATGATTAAAGTTGATCTTAGAAAGTGTTGCTGACATACCTGCTGTTCTGAGACACACAGTACACAACAGTCTGTCCTCACCAGGGGCCTTGAGGTAAAGGCTGTAGTTGTGAGAGTCTATGGGCTCCACCTCAAACAGCTCCAGAGAGAAGATCCCTGTTTTTGGAGCATCAGCTGACACTTGTTTGTTTGTGTACGACCCATTCCATGGTTCCACAGTCCCCTCACCCCACACAGAGTGATACACAACCTCAATGTCTTTCCTCCATATGATCGAAACATTCCCAGAAGTCAGGTCTAACGCTCCGTCATAAATACAGGGCAACAAAGTAAGCTCTCCGACCATACCCAGGATGCACTCTGCTCCTGTAATTTGAATGAGAGGTCAGCATATAGTCTAATCATACGGAGGTTATGGTGATTGATTTTGCTTTTGTTAAGATTGCTTAACAAATTGTTTAATTTAGTTACACATTGATAATTCCATCCCTTAATCAGATAATTTATAATGGACTAAATGTGTTGACTAATTAGGCAGAATCCATGCCTTACCTCGTGCGGGGCTGTAAGTCAGCAGGGTGAGCAGGAATCCATTCAGCCTCCACGCTGACATGTCTTCCGGATGGTCGGTAGCAGGGAGAGGACAGCAACATACAGAACTGGAACAAGAATTATTATATAAGACCCAGTACTGGAAGATTGCGTTCATATGTCTATTTTATTTCGCGGAACAGTTTCGATTTGACTGTCCTAAAACATCAACGCCCGATCACTCCTAATACATGGAATACATGGTAATAAATAATCATGCACTAACTTGTCTGACATGCATCTTAAGATAGTCAACAGCGTTTGCTACATGAGTTATACCTTATATATTGTTGTCCACGTTTTTATTAGCTGTATTTAAATCGGTACCTACCGCTACTGCGTCAGCAGCATTACTCCTCCATGTAAACAACCACAAGTGTGTTTACGTACGACTGGTCTGACTGCATTTTACAATTTTAACCGGAAGCTCACATTGCCCGCCCCAATCGGTTTCAAGCACATGACTTACCTTGATCCATGACCACTGCGGAAAGTCAACACCAGATGAACTTTATTTTAAGTGTATTTACGCAGATGAACCGAGATGAACAGAACACCTAGACCAGGGGTGTCAAACCGGTTCCACGGAGGGCCGTGTGTCTGCAGGTTTTAGTTTTTTCCTGTAAATTGGTTCCCAGTTCAGACCTAAACAACCAGGTGAGGGTAGACCTAACCAATTAGTGACCTAATTAATCAATCAAGTACAAGGTGACAGCGAAAACCTGCAGACACTCGGCCCTCCGTGGATCCG
>JACXGK010014497.1:0-11504 GCA_016801125.1 Novumbra hubbsi
TCTGTACTAAGGGAAATGTGGGTTATATCTGTACTAAGGGAAATGTGGGTTATATCTGTACTAAGGGAAATGTGGGTTATATCTGTACTAAGGGAAATGTGGGTTATATCTGTACTAAGGGAAATGTGGGTTATATCTGTACTAAGGGAAATGTGGGTTATATCTGTACTAAGGGAAATGTGGGTTATATCTGTACTAAAAGGCACATGGGTTATATCTGTACTAAAAGGCACATGGGTTATATCTGTACTAAAAGGCACATGGGTTATATCTGTACTAAAAGGCACATGGGTTATATCTGTACTAAGGGAAATGTGGGTTATGTCTGTACTAAGGGAAATGTGGGTTGAAGTGGCAGAATAATTTCTTTGTGTGATGCGATTGGTCGCGTGGTCTTGACTGGCTTTGGGGGACAACAGCACTAATATAATGTTTTCTGAGGAGTGTAAGGAAACCCATCTGCCTTGCATTTAACTAATCCCATCGTCAAAGCCCCACTGTAGACTTGATCTTAAACTTTCACCCCACAGTTTCCCCATCTGATTGGCTGATACCCATCCCAGGTCAGGTCCTAATCCCACCTCCTCCGGGGGTCCATTGTATCACTGATCAGATGCGTGGCATGACCTGGTGTTATCTTGTGGTGGACGGAGGAGGTCCAGATGGCAACCCTTGTGGCATTGTCACCGGAAAGAGAAGCACAGCAGTCTGGGTAGCGGGTCGGAGCTCATCCCATCACACTTAATCACTGGACACGGCTGCAAACACGCTCATTAACCAAAGGAGAGTGAAAACACATGTTTGTCCTTCAAACACACGGCTCCCAACACAGGCGTCATTACACCGCAGATGAAACCAGCGTCTAAGTGCTCTTAAAGATTTGTCATTGAATCCAGCGACAATGCCGCTGATTAAAGCTGTTGCGTTTTTGGTATACAATTAAGGCGTTACATTATTTTAAAATTCTGTCAGCATGCTGAATACGACTGTTATTACGACTGTTATTCAGTTTTACAAGCAGGCCGTGTCTTTAATTTGAGGTGACTTTGGCACAAAGTTCCTACGGTCACAGTCGAGGGCATTGTTTAAATGAACTGTTATTCTTTGAAACATCATTAAATCTTTGCAAATGTACACATGTAGATTTGGCAGGACTTTTATTCAGTTTCAGACATTTTTTGGATTGGTAATTTATGTTAAATTACATGCACATGAAGAACGTTTACAGCCAAAAACCAAATATGCTGTGGCTTCAAAGCTAATGTAACGTTTCACTATGATCACCCCATGTGGGTTTGAACAAGCCAAACTCTGCACAACAAGAAAACTGTAAACATTGTAAACAACTACTTCAAGGTCTCAGATCGAGTGACGCAACCAATTGAAATGCCAACAGACTAGCCTTTTCATAACGTTACAAAAAGTCACTGGGCACCGTCTCCATCATCAGTATCTCATCAACAGATGCATGTCAGTCACACCTAGGACTATGTGAATTTTAACCTTTGGTCTGTATGGACCTTGATGTAGAGATGCTGACATTTCTCTATGTAGTTACATCAGTGTAGCTGACTTAACCATATTGCTATCACATAAGGATCTCTTTAGCAGCATTGGAGTAGACTAGCAATGCTAGTGTTTTAATTGCGAGTGAGTTCATGATCATGGTCTAGCCACAAATATCAGAACCAGATTTTTCAAAAGGGAATTATTAGGCTGATTCTTATAAAAAAAAGAAAGTCTCTTGGAAGAATGTGTTAGGAAGTGTTTCATGAAGCTGTTTGTAAATAGATATCTACTAGCAGCTATTCAATGAGGCAGTGAAAACCGGTATCTGAATGTGAGACGATCATTCTTACACTCCTAATCATGGCCAACATTGCCTCTATCCAAGGTGAGGGGGTGGAACATTTTCTTGGCTGTCTAGTTGTGCTTCCCTACGTATTGATATAAAGCCTGAAAGATACCCAACAATTACTGCCATATCTGTTCCTTTCCACAAAGGCTCTGACACAATTTGGACAGGAGCGCTCATGCTGTTTAAATTATGGAAATGGGTGTAAATAGGAAAATGTATTTTAATCAAATGTTTCTTTCAGTTAATGAAACGTCGCTTTCTTATCTGGCTTGCCTGTAATCCATATGTTAATGTCTACTGTAGAACTATGTATCGCTGCAATTTGCCCCTTTCCTCTTTCTGTGCTATCTGAAATGGCGCTGTAAATTTCACCCTGGTGAATGATTATGTTTATCGACCTGCCCATAAAGCTCATATTCAAATTTTGTTGCATGATTAGTCCTATTTATCTACATAATTGGATTGAGTTTGCCACTAAGTCTACGTGAATGTGAGCTGGTGATATACAGCCACGGACACACAACGCTGAGAAGATGGCCAACATAATTGGGTTTCAGATTAATTCCATTTGGATACAATCAATAGTTTTACCCTTGGATTTTTTTTTTGCCTAATCAAGTTATACTTGCCTATGAGATTATTGAAGAGAAAACAACCTCAGGCCTGGCGTCAAAATGAGACAACACAGAGGGATTAGTGCCTGGAGACCGAGGGAGATTTGCGCAGGCAGAACATGGACACTGTGTAACAATACATTCCAATGCATTCTGGCATGGCGAAACTCATCCAATCACCCCCAGGATATTTAGAACCGCCACTAGAACCAAATAATGTTCAATACAGAAACTAACAAACAGTAGTAGAGGCAAAGGTTCAAGTTCTGCTAACATGAACATTTAAAAGAACAAATAGTACTATCCCTTGACAAGTGTGACAACAGTGTGGAATTCAGAGTCCTTTTTAAAGAAGCAGATTTAATCAATAGGTTTCAGACTACGGGACAAGTGGTGGTCATCCTCCACTGTTTCTGTTTTTTATTCAAGGCAGAATAAGATCTTAGATGACGGGCTAAGTGAACATCAGACAAAAATGTCAGGTTAGACAGCTTTGATCAATGGGAGGCTACACCACGCTTGAGACCCCTGTTACTATGTGATATAGGTAGCCTCTAATAGCATTATACTCCCTGCATCACAACAGAGTTAGCACACAAAATAAAAGGAATTTCATTAGCCACCTTCAAAATCGATATTTGAAGTAATGTTTTTACTTAAATCAATAAAGCTTCCTCCTGCTTGCTCATTGGATAACTTGTTTGTGCCGCAGGAATTCAGTCAAAATATTAGGAAATTTGTTCATGAAATGTTAATCCTGAAGTTAATGTCAATGACCATTTTGTTTGTATTTATTAATCTCTTAAAAAAACTAAATACACACAAGTCAAGCTATTTTTAAGCTTACTACACAAAATCACCATTTTCAATTTGGCAAACAACAGCAAACCCCAAATTATTGCCTCTGTGAGTGTAAGCACTTTGTTTTTGCCCTACTGCTAATGGTTAAATGAAGCTTTTATTAAAATGCTAGGCGAACACGCTCGTCGTTAGGAGCGTTTATTAATCAGGGAATAATAAGTAATCCGTGCCATTATGGAAATGGCTGACACTAATGGATGACAGTTGCTCCACCACACTTAAGCGGGGACTTCATTACTGACGAGGAGATTAGCGGATGAGGGAGGCATTAAAGGACTCCACCTGTGAACACTGCAGAATGTGCTGTCTTTGACAAATGATGGAACATTGTCAAGCTCATTTGCCCTTCGATGGACTATGCTGGATTGGAAGATTGCAGAAAAACATCGAAATCTGACATTTATACAGTCTGTAAATTTTTTGCGTCCAATGCGTCAAACTGTACAGTCACCTTTGTCAGATGTAAGGATGGAATGTTGGTAATGATGGATCATTTCAGAGTCTATGACCTACAATATGTTGGTATACCAAAAATAGATGTTATCTTTTAGACCCATTTGTTATGCCCTAGTATACTACCATTTGCAAAATTTGTCATTTTTACAGCATCACCAAAAATATGAATTAGGTTGATACTTCTCCAATAGGGTCCTGGCATTCCGAAAACATATGTCGGTAACCATGAAGACATTTAAATGTAACACCATTTTTTACAGTACAATTGTGTTCTAGGAACACATAACTCTTCTGTAGTAAAGCATCGAAACTTTTTGTGTGATTTTAGTTTTTTCCGGGAACCTTATTCTGACGACACCAAACTACTCAAACCCTCATGCATTTCCGTACATGAATGCCTTCTATGGGCAGATTTAGTTAGAAATTACAAATTACCCAGCATGCACTTGCTGTACCTGCCCTGAGCTTAGTAGTACTAACATCCCCATATTATACACATGTACCGTTTGTACACCCAGAAGTTGCCAGCACCACGTTCTACCAGCTAAGCCACACTTGGCAACCGTAGCTAGAGCGTAGAGCAAGTTAGCGAAAGGGTTAAGCACTTAGCCGAGGCATGACAGCACCAAGTCCCCCCTGGGGCTATAACATGCCCCCTGAACCTGTCTGATCACGCAGCACCATAATGTATATCAGACCTTTTTAATGGAATCCTCAGTGGTCATTGCATTATTTAGATGGAATAAAATGCTAAAGGCAAAAGGATTTATTGTTTTTGATGGCCAGTGTGTCTGATAGTCTCAGTTTGAACAATTTTATGGCACCTAAAAGATTGGCTGAGTAATAGATTGTTTTCACATTTCTACTTTGTTGTCCGGTCATCTTTGTGTAGTTGAGGTTTTCATCCGTCCCACAGAACGGTTAATTAAAATACTTATGCACACACATTCCATTTCTCAAGATGTTCAAAGGAACAAAGGTCTTAATTGGAGCAGATCAATAACTGTTTTTTTATCGTATAATCATTACAGACATGGTGGTTTTCTATAACCCTAAGAGACTAGATGTGGTACTTTTCCATAATCATTAGAGGCTAGATGTGGTGGTTTTTTATAATCATTAGAGGCTAGATGTGGTAGTTTTCCATAATCATTAGAGGCTAGATGTGGTGGTTTTCTATAATCATTAGAGGCTAGATGTGGTGGTTTTCTATAATCATTAGAGGCTAGATGTGGAGAGTTAATAAAATATTTACCAGTACAGACTACACAGAGGTAAATAGAGTCTGAGTGAAACAAAATATAACTAAATCATAAATCCAAATATTAAATGTGGAATAAAATGTGTCAGGCTGAGAGAGAATTCATGTTGAATGACATCTGTCAGCAAATTGATATTCCTCAGTCCCAACTAAACAACCAGATTTGACATGTTTGAGAACACTATGATTGACCTAAAATGTCTCTTCTAGCTACAGGGCAACAGACTGAGCAGGTATCTCCAAGTCAAGTGAAAACTGCCACTGATCATCAAACTGACGGAGCATTTCTCTACGCTATCTCCATGGAGGAGGAACCCTGGAAGACTCCAGCCGAATGGTCCCAGGGGACCTGGAATCACATTATATCTGCTGTCACACAATGTCACTGTCAAGGTACATGGAGCTCTGGTGAAACATAGACCCCAAGTTGAGAAATGTACAACAAAGGATCATTGCTGAAGCGGTATTCCAAAAACAATCCAAAACGTGAGAAATATTTCTTTATATATATGGAGGAAACAAAACACAGCTCTCTCATCATTTGTAATACCAACATAGTGAATGTGTATTCCATAAATAAGTGTTGAAGTTAGCCACCGTGCTAACCTTGGGCTCACTCCGGGTGCTTCATTTTGAACTTTGATGAAGATGCTCTCATTTTTCTCCCCCTACCTCCCTGGTTTTCTAATAAGAGGACCTGCCAGTCAAATCGGTCTGCGGATGCTGCAACTGCAGTGCAACAGCTAGTGCTTGTTCAGCACACCAGACTTTGCTGACCGTGTCGTCAGTGGGAGTCTGGGTTGTATTAAGTCTCCAAGGCCCACAATCACGATAGACAGAATTTACTCGCCTGGTCAATTTGTTTTATATCAGTCACATCAAATGATCACATTGCTGTCCGCTAGTCCCATTAGAATACTAATACCAAGTGGTAATATCTGTGATGTCTCCTGTGTTCTTGGCAGGTATAAAACAAATTAGAACGCTTGGCAAGGTTGCTGTGGCACACAACTGTAGAGATGTATAGTAACTATACGCATTGCACTTCACAAAACATCTCTGACTGCTTGTCTAGTTGACGTATGTCTTGTTGATCAGATATTTCAGTTTCAGGAACAGACACAGAACTACACCTGTGCCCCTGTCCGCAGTCTGAACTCCCTGGGCGTTACCACGGCGTTACCACAGCGTTTTAACAATGCCCACGTACATGTGGAATAGCCACAGTCTCCATGATTATTTAAAGTGTTTAATGACAAGATACTGGATGCCTACAGTGTAATTCTACGCTATTCTACAGCGCACAGATCCTCACTGCTCAGCAAACTCTGGACCATGGCTATGGTCTGCCCTGTCCCTGCTCACCGTCGGTGTAGAATCAGCAGAAACAGGACCGAGTCCCTCCAAGGACCCAACTCTATTTCATGTCAAGAATAGCAAATGGTTAAGGTAGAATATTTATTTTCATGCAGTTCGTTCCTTTCCAAGTAGCTCAATGTAAAAAATATTTCCCAGTTAATGTACACATCATTGACCATTACAAGAGGTATTATATTTGTTGTGCTTCAGTAAATAACACAACGAAATTAGAAATGTAGCCCGGAAATTTGATGGACAGACTGGACCCTGAAAAGGGTGTAATGTTGATTGTTCTGTCTATGTAAAAGGGTTCCAGTCTCCACGGTGACAGAGTTTCCCCACTCGTAGATGTAAACGTCTGTGTCTGTGTAAAAGTCTGTGTAGATGTCAATGTCTGTGTATTTACACGGCCACAGCTGACCTAATATGTAAAATTGTGCATAGACAACGTAGCACACGCAAAGCATGAACTCCTTAACATACATGGTGAGGTCATGTGACGCCTTTCACATCGTTCAGTAAAAGACTCTGTTTGATAACCCCCTCAAACAACCTCCTATGGAGCGACTCTCATTGTAGGCTTAATTTTCCTGAGCAAATTAAATGGACCCAATGCTGGAGAGCCTTAGAGTTCATCCACTGCCCCGTCCCATCTATTCCAGATACAGGTGGAATGTGCGCGATAGATCCACTATTCTGGCAGCTGTGAAAGAGGGTTAAGAGGGAATTGTGTTGGAGGAGAACAGCACATCTGATCCACGGAAAAACGCCTCAACCACCATTTCTCCTGCAGACAAGAGCTGAGTGCAATCACAGGACCAAAACGACACGTCCTAAATGGACACGTAGCTCCACGTTGAGCCAATGCTTGACAAAGCATCTCCCCGTCAGTCTGGGACCAGGGCACCACAGGACACACTGATGGACGGACAGTGGGTCCATCCTGGGGAGGAGAAGCGACCTGTTTATTTTTCAGCTGTTCCCCCATGATGCCACATGTGTCCCGGTGGGGCATTCGTCATGTTAAATGTATGGCGGTTCCATGGGGGGGGCGGCAGCCTTTGAAACCTCGACTATGCCTGCTAGCCTCTGATGACTGAGCACCAGGAAATGACGGAGAGCCGAGACGAGGTAAATCCCATTCTGGGAACTTACGTTCCACCCCGTTTGTACTGAATGGGGCTTTCTGAAACATCGTCTGGTGTGGGACACTTAGTCTCACATGATGTCCGCTGAAAATGAATTTCTCAGAGTTGTAGGTAATGGCACAGAAAGACCAGTGTTACAAGGAAGGACCTAATGTAGGATATTTCTCAAACAGAAAGGTGTAACTGAGTACAAGTTGGTAGGCATGGGTGGATGTTCTCTTTAACAAAGACCTGGCCTATAACATATGGTGCATCATGGGAGACAGTGCTGAAAACAAGACTGAACTCTATTAGCACTGAATTTTGTGGAGACCCAGCATGCATTGCATTTGCTCCTCAACATGGCATTGAATAAAATAAAATGTTTGAGAATTGTCTGCTCCCCCTGAACCTTCAGGATGTGTTAACCAACAGGCTGTGTTGTGCATCTACAAGCCTGTGTTTTATTCACAGAGAACTGACACGCATCCTGAAGGACGACATCTTGCCATGGTGACTTATGCTTTGTCTACAATCGTGGCAGCACATTTAAGCCAGACTCTGTTTGAACTGAGTGCCTAGACATGTTTGATTTGAGGGTAGGTTTTGTTTGTGACCGAATCGGCTGGCTCTGGGACATGTTGATGCCCTAATGAAAATGATCAAACATGAAGCCATCATCAATGGGCTTCCGCTCTCTTGACAGAGCAGGTGGTATGTTCTGCATGATCAAGGGCGCAAACAAATTATGCAGCCAACCAATGTGAGATTGGAGAAGTAGAATCCTATTGGGGCACTGTGATTGACATTCGTGTGTTTAACACCAAAAGCTATTGTGGAAATCTGTTATTTGTTCTGTACAGTGGCGTTTCAACTAATATGTTAATAATAATAATAACAAAAACAGAGTTAGAAAATCTGTTGGCCTTATCAGTAATGTCACATTAATGAAATCTTGGCAAACATAAATATAGATTTTAAAACTGAAATAATTCAAAACACAATCGTGTTTGCACACCCACAACCCCAACACACCACAATCCTAACCCCACCCTCCCCCACCACCCTAACCCCACCCTAACCCACCCCCGCGGACCAGTGACACCCACTCTTCCTATGTCAAGGAATCATTACAGTTCTCCTTCAGACTTACATTTCAATTTCCACACGATAACGCTTATTATCATGTCAATAGAATTGATCAAGATAGCGTTTGACTCCAGCCCTCTAATCTTATGTCGTTTCAGTGCTTAAATAATCTGAAGTTGGTAATTTGTTAATGTGAGTGTCGTGGAACTTCATACTCAAGTTATTAGGTTAACTAATGAGAGATCCTGTCTTGTTAACTAAATATGAGATTAAATTATACAGATATTAATTATCTGACTTCTGCGAGCTGTGTTGGAGCCTAAAGATTCCATGTGGTTTCCAGGTAAATGCGCCGTGCAATATAGTTCTGTTTTAGGAATAAAGTATGCGGCTCATTAAAGTGATGTGGTAATGTGTATTACGTCAATACTAGGACCATTTGCTCTTTCCGCGGAATGGGCATATGAGGTGTGGGGTGTTTCTGTACCTCACCCATTGTGAGGTGCAAAACCAATGTGAAGTAGCATAAACCAAGAGCGCTCCAACATTTTACACAGGATGTTTACTTTCAAATGATGTGTTACTTGAGGGGTAACCGTGTATTCAGAAAGTCACACTTTTTTTGCCAGAACTCATGAGCATTTCTTTACGTTTTTGTTACATCTTCTTTAAATTTGCCACCATTGTGTTTATGTTGCTGATTTACAAGATGGTAAGCTCTGACGCGCTTTGGTGTTTGGTGTGATGTTAGTTGCATTTTGGCTTCATCACATGATCTCGTCTTGGTGCTGTGTTTCCACACTGCCGAGAGTACAAGCCTCTTGTTTTCGGTAATGAAATTCCTTTCACTGTCCCAATAAGATTACCCACTTCGATCCTTTGCCAACCCTTACTCTATTGGAAGTATAAGCCCCCACTTATGAATCCTTGGAATAATTCATGTGAGTAGATGGATTCAGTGGTCGTATGAGTGGATTGAAGCTGACAAGTACATTGTGTGTGGACGGATGTCCTGGTGTGAGTGTACCACTGGTCATGTAAGTGGATGGAGTCAGTGGTGTGAGTGTACCACTGGTCATGTAAGTGGATGGAGTCAGTGGTGTGAGTGTACCACTGGTCATGTAAGTGGATGGAGTCAGTGGTGTGAGTGTACCACTGGTCATGTAAGTGGATGGAGTCAGTGGTGTGAGTGTACCACCGGTCGTATGAGTGGATTGAAGCTGACAAGTACATTGTGTGTGGACGGATGTCCTGGTGTGTAAAAGTCGGCAGTGTCCAAATGATCCCAATTCCCTGTGTCCTTTCCTCTTTTCCTCTGTCCGTCCATCCCTCCCTCGTGTCCTAAGACTGCTATGCAGACTGTCTCCCGACTGTGGGTGCACAGAACATCGACCATCCTCATGGGGGGAGCCCCACATCTTGCTCTGTGGAAAGCTTGTCCTCTGGGTTGGAAAAATGCCAGTAGTCTGGGGATCCAAACCTTGGCCCAAGTCCTGGTAGCTGGCTTCCATATCTCTACCATATCTATCTCTCACACATCCTCCTTTGCCAGCAAGCTTTGCTGGTATCTTATCTAAACCGGGCTTTCCTTTGTTGTTTGAGCTTCTCGATCAAGAAGAGGCGGTCAGGGAGAAAAAAAGAGAGGATGTACAACGCTGGTGTTAGTGAGATACCAGTTACACCCAGGCCTCTTCGACCCAACTGGAGCCGTTTGCCAGCAGGACCAAAGGTTTTCCATGGTTCATTAAGAGATACAAACAGCTGTATGTACTCTATAGGTCACATAATATCATAATATCTGATCGCTATATCACGATGTTTGATCCTAAAATATGCAGGGTGGAAGGTGGACAGAGAGGAATGTTGGTGGGTTGGCTGATTAAGGAGTCTCTGTGCTGAAAAAATGTCAGGCAAGTATAAAAAAAACTGGCGTCACTTGAGGTTAAGTCCATGTCAAGAAGCTCTTCCTGCGGTAAATTAAAAATAGTACACAGTATTACCAAATTTAGGTGAATATGTCCAATTCGTATTTTGTCAGTAAACCTCTAGGATTTCAACATTTACTAATGATATATACTCAAATTGATACATCTTAGTCAGACCAGAGGTTTATCAGGAACAAACAACCAGAGTATACTTAAACCAACTCCAGAAGTATTTGGAACCAGACTCTGGATCTTTCCTTGTGATGCTCTGCCAGACATGTACATTCTTAATCAAACCAGGGGATTTCTGTCATACAGCCATGTTTAGTTCTTCCTTGTCATCGTCCTTTTCACCTTTCAGTGTCCTCATTTCAAAGCGGGGTGAACATTGGGTGCATCAGCTTGGCTTACCCATTTGGCCAAATTTTAGCCCTATAAAATTAACTAATTAACCAGACAAGACATGTTTTATTCCTTTCCCAATTCACCCAGCTGCTCCTGTCTTCAGTTACATCATCTGTGTAGACAAGTGAATATGTTCAATTGACCATACACAGACCATACAATGACCATACATTGACCATACATTGACCATACATTGACCATTCATTGATCATACATTGACTGTACATACATTGATCATACATTGATCATAGAATCCCAGAACACCCCATCATCGAATTTCACAATTGCGGTGTTATTTGCCATTATTTCTTCCCAAATGTCCTTAGCCAATCGATCTAGTTGTCACGGTCTTGTAGTGCGGCGGAACCATACGCGGACATTTTGAATAAATGAAAAGGTGTATTTAATCACAAACAAAACAAATACAAACTACACGTAACTGTAAACGTAAAATGAAAGGACTAACTAACATTAAACGGTGTACAAAGAAACATGTAGCGTATTCACATGAAATGTGAGTTAAACAGAGACAAACCGTGAGCTGTTGAG
>JACXGK010014498.1:0-11504 GCA_016801125.1 Novumbra hubbsi
GTACTAAGTCACTCTGTATCAATGGGTTCACCTTCTCTGTACTAAGTCACTCTGTATCAATGGGTTCACCCTCTCTGTACTAAGTCACTCTGTATCGATGGGTTCACCTTCTCTGTACTAAGTCACTCTGTATCAATGGGTTCACCCTCTCTGTACTATGTCACTCTGTATCAATGGGTTCACCCTCTCTGTACTAAGTCACTCTGTATCGATGGGTTCACCCTCTCTGTACTATGTCACTCTGTATCAATGGGTTCACCCTCTCCGTACTAAGTCACTCTGTATCAATGGGTTCACCCTCTCTGTACTAAGTCACTCTGTATCAATGGGTTCACCCTCTCTGTACTATGTCACTCTGTATCAATGGGTTCACCCTCTCTGTACTATGTCACTCTGCGGGGCACAGGGTCGGCGTACCCTGAACTGCTTATCAAGCCGCGTGCGGCCCCCCTGGCCGGGGGCGAGGAGGCCGTTGACGTAACCGTGAAGCTGGCAGGCGGGCACCTCCGTGTCACTGCCCAGGACGGCCTCCATCAGGGCATCATGGATGAACACATACTGCTCCTGTAGAGGCGGGGGGGCAACAAAAGGACCAATCAGACTGGAGTGAAGCACCGAGCTGGCAGACACACACACAACCATATACGCAGATACAAACACGCCCAGGAGAAGTCCCAGTGAGACACACACACACACACACACAGATATAAACACACCCAGGAAAAGTCCCAGTGACACACACAGTTACCTCGGTTTGAACCAGGAAGTTGCGCTGCGTGCGGATGTGTTTGAGGAAGCCCCAGACGTTGACCGTGCTCTTGTCTTTGATCTGCTGGAGCATGCTGTCTATCACGATGTACGTCCCAGTCCTCCCGACGCCGGCACTACAGAACCAGAACACAAAGTCAGCCCCGACCAAGTGGACTCACGGGCCGACCTTCATGACACCCATGGCATCCGGGAACAAGGCCAATCACCAAGAGGATGTTGCGCCGAAAAAAACAGAACACAGATTTTATTCTTTTCATTTTTGTCACTTGTTTATGGGAAAACGTGGTTTCTTGGCGAGCGGTTATACCTGCAGTGTACGAGGACAGGGCCCATGTCAGGCGTCCGCGCTGCAGAGGAGCGTCCGATGAAGGTGAGGACAGGTAGGGTGTATTCTGGAACGCCCATGTCAGGCCACTGGGTGTAGTGATACTGGACCACCATACGCTCGTTCTGCCGGCCCCTGGGGGTGCCTTTCTGACTCTGAAACAGCATAAACAACATGGACTTGTTGAGGAACAACATGGACTTGTTGAGGAACAACATGGACTTGTTGAGGAACAACATGGACTACTTGGCAAATGCACATGTTTATTCTACACAACTTGCCGGCAAAAAAACATTCAATTTAGCCTCAGACCAAAAGCTATTAAACATTGATTAATACTACACATACTGAGAGGTGATTTGAATGACTACAAGTACTTCTACAAAGCATTAGTGTTATTCTACATAATCTGTGTTGGGAACCAGCCCCCAAAACAAAGGAAAAGCACAGGGCACAACATAAGTCATCACCTTTTTGACTTTGGTGTTCCGTATGAGGAACTGTCTCAGCGTGTAGCAGGCGTGAACTTTGGTACTCTTCAGTGTCACCACGACGTTGCCGTACTCCTCACTGCTCTCTGTTGGCCAGTACTGGTCACACTTCCTCTGCGAAAGACCACCACACGCATTGAATTACGTGTCACAGATCATGTGTCAACCTAATGACTTCCATTATCAGTGAAAGACCACCCAATGACTTCCATTATCAGTGAAAGACCACCCAATGACTTCCATTATCAGTGAAAGACTACCAAATGACTTCCATTATCAGTGAAAGACCACCAAATGAATTCCATTATCAGTGAAAGACCACCCAATGACTTCCATTATCAGTGAAAGACCACCAAATGAATTCCATTATCAGTGAAAGACCACCAAATACATTCCATTATCAGTGAAAGACCACCAAATAAATTCCATTATCATTGAAAGACCACCAAATACATTCCATTATCATTGAAAGACCGCCAAATAAATTCCATTATCATTGAAAGACCGCCAAATAAATTCCATTATCATTGAAAGACCGCCAAATAAATTCCATTATCATTGAAAGACAACCAAATGACAGAATTCTCAGTGGAAACGATTAGAATGACCTAATATTGGTGGCATTAACATATTGCGAGACAGGAGACTTCCCCTCAGCCAGAGAGAGACCACCTACCCTTCCCTTCTCCACCAGGTTAGTGATCATGACGATGATGCCAGTGTTCTGCTCCCACACCATCCTCCAGAAGTCCTCAAAGGTTGACTTCAGAGGCCCCTGCGCAGCGATGTACGCCTTGGGAGAGTTGTAACCCTGTGGATAACGTCAGAGTGAGTAATGAGGAGAACTGGGACCATTCCCGCTGGGCCGGAGGTTGTTGGAACGGTGACTAAGGTCAGAAAAAGCCATTTTTCCACTGCAATACTTGCTGCAGTGCGGAGTGGGACACCAGCCAGCTGATTGGAAGTTAGGCGGGTGGCCCAATCACATGATCTGTTTCTCATAGATACCTGTTCATACCTCAGCATTTTCTAATAGTGGAACTTACAAACAACGTGCATAAATGACAGTGGTTCATGTTTGTAGATAAACATCCCCAGCAATCTTGAATACATTATGCCATTATCAATACAATTAGCCTAGTTTATGCATTTTGTTGAAATTGGGACACAATAGAGACACAAGTATTTGGCTAATTATCCACCAGGAAAGCTAATGTTTACAGGCCCCCACCTGAACCCCGTACTCATCACATCGCAGGCTAAACATCGAAGTACAACACCTAGAAAAGCATTTGTGTGATCCAGTGTTGGATTCCAAATGCCTGGTCGTCCTGCAGCTTTAAGAAGGGCTGTGTGTGTTTCACACAGTAGCCTAAAGTAGCAGTTGTTCAAAAATTGAACACATTCAAAAATTCAAAAGGTTTGATTATTTGAATCGTTTGACAGCCCTACTTTTTCTATGTCTTGTTATCTCACATATTTTATGTAAAACGGCTTGGCAGTCTAATGAGGTAATACCATAAGCAGACACGACAAAACACATCATCAAGACCGAGAACAGGTGCTGAACACCGACTTACGTCTACATAGTTCGCGTTGATGTAGTCACTGTGTTTGGCATCTTTCCCAGCCAGAGGTCTTAACTTCACCCGACTGTGATCATCTGATAAACACAAAGGAATCGTCAAAGGAAAATGGCTCTCTGCCTGGGTTTCCTTTAAGGTTCCATGTGAATGTAACAGGTGGGGCCATTCCCCTGGCGTGTAGCATGCTAGACTTACAGGCCACAATGTTGATGTAACGGTTTTTGTGCTTGTTGTCCGGGTGATTGGAATGTTCTGCTGTGATCTTCAGGTCCACCGTACAGCGCTGGACCTCCTAGAAACAGGACACACGAGGGTTGGCGGTGGAGCAGGTGGTCAAGAGATGTGCAGGAAATACATGTATAAAACCGGGACCAAAACCAAACCAAGTCTTCCTGAAACATATTAAACATATATTAAACAATATACTAAACAGCAAACCATCTATTCAGTTACCCTTAATGAGTGTGAATGCAATGACACACGTGATAACCGTCATACTAGGTTGGTAAAGCCTAGGCATGTAGCTGTGTGTTTTCTATATGTCTATCCATTGACACATTGAGACAGCAAATCCATCTTAGCGGTGTGGCGGTACGTCAGATCTCTGAGTGACGTTGTATGAACATTCCATGTTTACCTGCACCCTCCTGAATAACCCCAGTTAAGACCTAAGGGGAAGTGTGTGTGTTGCGTGCAGAGTGTGTGTTATGTGTGCAGAGAGTGTGTGTTATGTGTGCAGAGAGTGTGTGTTATGTGTGCAGAGAGTGTGTGTTATGTGTGCAGAGAGTGTGTGTTGTGTGTGCAGGGAGTGTGTGTTGTGTGTGCAGAGAGTGTGTGTTATGTGTGCATGCCCTCTGGGGTGGTGTGATGTTAGCCTTGTGTCTTAACACCGGTCATAGACAGTGTGTTCCGTTCCAACCAACCAGGTCCGAGAACTCATAACCTGCTTCACAGTCAACCATCTGCTCTGCAACACACACACACACACACCTTAATCCCCGTGGTAGCCTTTAAAAGTGCTGTGTTCCTTCCTACCTCAAACTCCTCCGAGAAGCCGTGCAAGTTGTTGGAGTAGAGCTCCATGATGTGTTTGATGAACTGCCTGACAGGGATGGCGTCTACGTCATCTGGAAAGAACATATCACACTTGAGGAGGATAACAAACCACATCAACACAGCAGAAGGGGCGTGTGTGTGTGTGTGTGTTTGTGTGTGAGGGAGAAAGACTGAAAAAGCATGTCTGCATGTGCGTTTCAGCACAGCCGACATGAGCTTGCGGAACATTACTTAATATATCATCCATGCTCTGATATGTTTATAACATGTTCTATATTTCAGAGTAACAAATGAAAAGCCCGGTTGACACGCACTCAGCCAGCATCTCTCAGTTCCACCAATCACTTCTAGTGTGGCCCAGGATTACAAATTAAGCAGCTGTCTGCCAGGTCTCTACTACAGACACGTTAAGAGAAGAACAAGACATTGGGTGCTAAACGTCTCAGAGCGCCGATCTGAAAGCCCTGTCTATTATAAACGATTTGTTGTGAACTAATGATAAAACTGTCCCTGAATCAGTCTATCCTGCACAGAGACTTGCAGGCTGTGGACTACTCAAGTCGTGTTGAAAACAAAAACAACAACGTTGTTGCGAGTTCACGGACACAGATTTCCAATGGGCTTTATTTTTTTTGTCCCGAACCAGTTTTAATCTGTGTCCTTAATGGCCACTTCACGCCGAACCATGGAATGACACCTGAGCTAGACGACTCACTGGCGGACAAAGACATAATTGTCTAATATGGGTGTTTAGAGGTGGTGGCGTCTGTCAGATGAGCGACATCAGTCCCAAATGACCCATTAAGAAGAGAGGGCTGTGGACAGGACAAGCAGCTGCTGTGTCCGTCTGCTATAGCTGGGTTTCAGCGCCCACACACCCTTCCAGCTGGGATCACTGGCAGAGGCACCTTGCCACTCCCTTCATTGGTCCAGTGGTTGATGCTGATTGGGGGATGGTTTAAGTGGTTGACACTGATTGGGAGATTGGTCCAGTGGTTGACGCTGATTGGGAGATTGTTTAAGTGCTTCTTTGTAACGTCTTCCATTTGGAAACAAATCAATGGGGTTGATTAAAACACTACGAGACAGTTGTATTAATTGGACCATAGCTGTGCACACATGGTTTCTCTTTGAAGTGAATGGAATACGATAAGACACGCTAAACGATGGAGTAAAGCAACAGACATGCAGAGAGTTTGGGCTCCATGTTTGCTCCTCCACCAGTTCTCTTCCTCTTCATTAAACTCCCTAACATGCATAAACATTCAGCAGGGGGGGTGGATTCAGCATTTTAGAAGCCGTAAAACAATCACTGTTCTATAAAACACCCTCATAAACCTTCACACAGTTCCATGAGCTGGTTTATAGAGTTGTCTGCACAGAAAAAAAAGCAATTAGTCCCAAGATAGGAGAGCTATATAAAAGAAATAGGAAAATAGGAATTTTAGCCTACTTTATTTGGTCAAGATCCCACGCTACATTAAATAACCATTCAGCTGTCAGATGTCACAATCAAGAGCGCCTGACAGCAGAAAAGCCACCAGATCTTTTGCCTCCTCATTAACAGAGAACAAGATCCCCTGAAGGTCTGAAGTAGGTCTGACATTCCTCCATCATCTTGTAACAGACATACTCAAACCTCAGTCTTGCTGCCAGCATTCCCACTACATCCACAAAGCCCTGCTCCTGTGTGACACTTTCCCAGGTCTTCCAGACAGCTAGCTTAACTGCTTCTGCACTGAACCATATATCGGTCCAAAAACGAACAGAAAACCCTCCAGGGCAATGAACCAGCTGGTTAACAGCCGAGTTAGCCTTGGACATTGAACAAACAGAGGAGCTAGTGTTTCAGGCAGCATAAAATGGACTTCACTTCTCCCCAATAATCACACCCAGGTGCACCAAAGGGCTCTTGGTGTCTACCTACCCATGTACCTCTGTGGTCATGAAGTCATCTGAGCGCTTTGTGCTGTCTCACCTTAAAGCCATCACCAACCCTCTACTGGACCCCCTGCAGTTTGCCTACAGAGCCAACAGGTCTGTAGACGATGCAATTAACATGGCCCTCCACTTTATACTACAGCACCTAGACTCCTCAGGCACCTATGCCAGGATCCTGTTTGTGGACTTCAGCTCTGCCTTTAATACAATCATTCCAGCGCTGATGCAGGACAAGCTCTCCCAGCTGCAAGTGCCCGAATCCACCTGCAGGTGGATCCCTGACTTCCTGTCTGACAGGAGGCAGCGTGTGAAGCTGGGGAAACATGTCTCAGATCCCCGGTCCATCAGCACCGGATCCCCTCATGGCTGCGTCCTTTCCCCTCTGCTTTTCTCCCTGTACACCAACTGCTGCACCTCCAGTCATCAATCTGTCAAGCTCCTGTAGTTTGTGGAGGACACCACCCTCATTGGGCTCATCTCTGGTGGGGATGAGACCGCCTACAGGTGGGAGATTGACCACCTGGTGAACTGGTGCAGACAGAACAATCTGGAGCTCAACGCTCTGAAGACAGTGGAGATGGTTGTGGATTTTAGGAAGAACCCAGCCCCACCCACCCCCTTCACCCTGTGTGACTCCCCAGTCACTATTGCAGAGTCCTTCCGCTTCCTGGACATCATGATCATCCAGGACCTCAAGTGGGAGCAAAACATCACATCCATTACCAAAAAAGCACAGCTTCCTGCGGCAGCTGAAGAAGTTCAACCTGCCAAAGACAATGATGGTGCACTTTTACACAGCCATCATTGAGTCCATCCTCACCTCCTCCATCACCATCTGGTACGCTGCTGCCACTGCCAAGGACTAGGTCAGACTGCAGCGTATCATTTGGTCTGCTGAGAAGGTGATTGGCTGAAATCTGCCATCCCTTAAGGCCCTGTACACCACCAGGACCTTGAGGCGCGCTGGAAAGATTGTGGCTGATCCCTCCCACCCTGGACACAAACTGTTTCAGCCACTCCCATCTGGCAGGAGGCTAAGGTCCATTAGGACACACACCTCCTGCCACAAAAACAGCTTCTTCCCATCGGCAGCTGGCCTCCTCAACAAGGCCAAACGACCCCCACTGACATTGACACACTCTGCCTCATAACTTAACTTCTACATAATGCATTACATTCATGCACTTCTCTGGACCCCCTTCATGTACATTGCACTTTAACTTATTAAGTAAATGTTTGCAAATTTTATATTTACTTTAACTACCGCATACCACTTAGTGTGTTTTTGTTGTCATGCACCATAGCACCAAAGAAAATTCCTTGTATGTGTAAATGTACTTGGCAATAAAGTTTTTCTGATTCAGATTCTGAATCTCTGATTCTGATTACCCTCCAATGGAGGTCGGCGGTCTGTTGATCAATTGGCATCAGAGAAAACCCCAGCAGGGAGGCTGAGGGGATGAAAACTGAGTGAGGAGCAATGAGGGCTAGAGAGTGGGAGGGGCCAACAAAGGCAGAATGGAGAGTCAATACCGACATCAGCAGTTTTCTGTAAGTAAACCAAAGCATTGACAAAGGCCAGAGGACCAGTCCCTCGGAGGCCTCAGAGTCTTACTGCTTCATAAAAGAGTGTTCACTACACACGCCACAACCTTTTTATTGTCTTATTGACTAGCTGCCACATCATATTTTCCATACACAGGGCACCGGAGACTCTCAGCGAAAATACCCTCATATCCCCACCTAATAGAACAAGTCACAGGCACATTACTTTGGTTCAGTGCAAACCGTATTGGACAAGAGAAGGTGGTCTGTTGATAATTTACCACACTTGCTTGGGCTAGCATTTTGCCTACGGAAGTTAGCTGAGAGCTTGAAAATGACTTCCAAAATAGATTTTTAGTAACAGCTGCAGGCTAAGAAACAACTGGCAGCCTTTGGGGCTGCCTCTGTAGCTTTGTTAAAAAAAACACAGCCTCAAAATCTAAACTGTGTGTCAATGGGGAAGTAAATGGACAAGTTTCCAACCAACACGATAGGTGGCGTGACACACAATGGTATTAACCACAAAATAGCCAATTATTGATGAACAACCAAAACAACAATTACTGTGTACAGCTTTGCAAGACTTTGAACTAATTTGACAAACTCCCAGGAGTCGACTAGCTTCCAATAAAAACGTATACAAATTGTGTTAACCAAATGCTTACTTCATTCCCACAAAATGCTGTGAAAAAGTAAATGTGAGTTAACTCAGTTAATTTTAATCAAACAGCGGAAATGGCTACCATCTGACCATATAAAATGGCTTTAAACAAACTGAAACTGAGAAAAAACTATCAGGCAGTGTCAGAAGTTCAGAGGTCATAGGTGTGCAAATGAAGAGGATTAAAATCTATGTATGGGTGAACCCCGGTCTCTGACCCATATCCTGCTCTAACAACTGAGTCAGAACAAAAAAATTTTGGGACGAGAAAATGTTTGGGTAGTGTAAGAAGCCTTTCAAGTGGGGAATACTTAAGTCACTTCATATAAGAGCTTTAGCAAAATGACCAAAATGTAACACAAACACTAATCAAGCATTAATGAGATAAATCCCTCAGGGTGAAGGAGTGTTAAGAGAGTGGGTGGTACCTGGGATGGGGATTACAGGAATGTTCTCATTGGCCACCACTCGGGGAGAACTACTGTCCTCCACATAGAAGTGAGCTGTCTGGAAAAACCTCCTGTAGACAAACGGAGAGAAGAGAACAGTTAACCCAACAGTACCATTACCACTCTGAGATGAGAAGGGTTAACCCAACAGTATCATTACCACTCAGAGATGAGAACAGTTAACCCTACAGTTTCACACCCTTCTCACCTCATTGTTAACAGGGTGCTACAGATAATGACATGCTGACAGTTAAGCTATAAGCCTCAGGGTTAGGGTGAGAAACAGCCCTATTTACAATGATGTCACATAGTAATGACTCCATTAGGATGACCAACAGAGTAAACAACAGCCTGCTGATAGGGAGGGAACAGCTACACAAAACACCACAACCATGACACACACACACTGGACTGACCACAGGAGCAGGAAAACAACAGCAGCATGCTTAATCTGGTCCTGAATTTTCCAGCTGGAAAACAGACACCATCTGGACCTGACTCCTACTGCTGGACAACAGACACCATTTGGACCTGACTCCTACTGTTGGACAATAGACACCGTTTGGACCTGACTCCTACTGCTGGACAACAGACACCATTTGGACCTGACTCCTACTGCTGGACAACAGACACCATTTGGACCTGACTCCTACTGCTTGACAACAGACACCATTTGGACCTGACTCCTACTGCTGGACAACAGACACCATTTGGACCTGACTCCTACTGCTGGACAACAGACCGAACACAACTCCATAATATGTACTGAAATCATGACAATGTAACAAACAGCATCTCGCTGCCACCATGTACCAACGTCTGTGCCTAGGAGCCTGAAAGCAAGAACAACAGCCAATAGCAGTGCCCCCCTTCCAGCCATGCGGACCATTAACCTGCACACACACACCAATGAGTTCTGTCTACAGCAGCTTCTCCTACACGAGTTCCCAGGAAACCTAACAACGCCACCCTAATTACCTGTACTTGATGCAGAGGAGAGAGCAGATGCTGGTCATTCTTGTCAAGAGAGAAGCAGAAAGGGAAAGAAAATAGTAGAATGGCCAAAAGATAAAGGGAGGGAGAAAGACATGGGGGGAAGTGTGTAAGAGGGAGATGGTTCATTGAGAGAGAGCAACAAAAAAGGCAGAGAAGAATTGAGGGGAGGGTCTCCCTGGCTTGCATCACAACCCTGCCCCCTCCACCCCTGGCCCCAGGCTAATGACTCCCTGGGGGGAAAGGTGTGATCATGTGTGCTAATTAATGCAAACCAGAAAGGGAGAGACCTTCCCAGCTAGCACAGGATGTTTTTGTAACGTAGTGTTATTATTTTCCAGGTTGCAAATTGGTTTGTTTTAAAGTAGTGATTTCTGAAAAAACTACTTTGAACAACATCAGAAACACAGTTGAGAGAGTTATTACCCCCAAAATTATGTATATATATATGTATATTTTAAGCCTTTAACAACATTGTGCAATACTTAGTACTGGCATAAAACCTTTTTGCAACATTTTATGGGGTTCACAAGGTAGTGCTAGTTTACTGTAACATTACCAAAACGTTTAGGCACTAGCTAAAACATTCTGTGAAGTTGCAAATGTTTTGTTATGGATTTGTTAATTTTTTTTAATTACTCAAGTGGTTGGAAATGTTCTTGGAAGACACTTCCAATAAAAGTTCTTGCAAATATTGAAATATTTACCTGCTTTCCTATATCTGATATTTGGCAATTTTGCCTACAACAATTCTAAACAAAATTTGGCAAACATTTATCAAGAAAATGTGAATAATGTAAAACATCCATGTTTGTCATTGTAAGCTGGATCAACGGTAAAAACTAAGGAGAGAGGGAAAAACTGAATAAAATACAGTACTATTAAACTCTTAAAATGTCCCTTGTTCCACTGTCATTAAGCAGACAAGCTCATCCAGAGATACTTTGCACTGAGTGCATACATATTCACTAGCTCCCCTAATATAACACACAGCTGTGGCGTTCTTAGCATATACGCTCTGCACACCACCTGGACTGAGCTACACAGGACATGGCACTGAATGGACAGGAATACATGGAAGTGATTGGACTAAGTTACCCCCATACAGCCCGAACCTCTTGACTCGGAGTGGAGAGTGAGAATACATCTCTCCTACTTGAGTTAAATATAGATGACTTGTTTTCCTCTGGAAACCTCTGGCTAACATCTGTGAGTTCCCTCCAAACATGGCCATGTCCTCAAGCCCTCCAGATGGAGCCTTCCCTTTTAAAAGCAATTCATGTCTTAATAACATTTTGATGTACAAGTCAGTGAACCAAAAATACAACCCATTAAGACAACAGAGGGCCGGGTGAAAAAACACACTTATTTAATCAGTGACCACAACATTCATTGTAGTGACAAAGTGAGGCCAAACCAATGACGACCATGCTTGCATAACTCCATTAGGAGGAACGGCAGTGCGGTGACAAATCTCCTCATCGCCTCCATTGTCTCATCTTGAGAGCAGAACGAGGAAGGAGAGACGGAACGGGTTGAGCTGGTCTTTTATCACACCCCGTTGTCCCCATGGGAGAAAGCCATTGTTTGCTGGCCGTCACCTCTCATCACCAGCCCACCACCCCTGCATCGACACACGGAGGAGGGCCTTCTACTGCCCCCGCACTCACCACCACCCCTGCATCG
>JACXGK010014499.1:0-11502 GCA_016801125.1 Novumbra hubbsi
TGTAATTTGTAGTCCTCTGAGAACGAAGGAAGAAATTACATAAAGTGGCCTCCAAGGTAGCACAGGTTTACGGTGCTCTTTTTAAACACCAAGCTGACCACCACAGTCTAGGCTTGATCCTTTGACCATGGCTCTAGTGGTGGTCTCATGGACCAGAATGTGCTAAAGCAGGAAAACTATTGCTTTTGGCTCCTGTTTTTATTTAGTATAGTCTTAATAATTTTGTCAAAAATATAGTAAGATTTGAATCACCCGTTTGACATTTCAATGATTTGTTATTGTCAAATATCAGTCAACAAAATGCCCATATAATGTAATGCATCAAATTAAATATATTGTTTTACATTATATATACACTTTGCGATCCCAGTTCAAATACTCACTCTAGTTGATAGATCGGACAATTGGCTTTGATTTGAGTTTCCAAAGCAATACAAGGCAGCTAACAGAGTTGTATTCAGACCAAATAGTCTTTTATTTTAATAATTAAAACAAAAATTTTTTTTTATTTTTTATTTTAAACCTCAGAGAGATGTCTGTGACCTGGCCAAATGATAGGATCTAGGTCTGCCTCCTCTAAATTTGAGATAACCAATGGTGTTTACATTGAGCACTAACATATGAGCTAAATTAAGTGATGTGGTTTCACAATGATTGTTACTTTTTGTATTGTCATACAAGCTAATCAGTTTAAACAGATTGGACCACTAATGTTCACGTGGCAGCTTCTAGGGGCCAGTAGCCTTTTGAGACCAGGAAGTTGTTACATAACGTGGGCCAAGGAAATTGGGCCTGGATTTGAGAACAATTTGAGGGAGACTTTATGAATAAAATTGCCCAATGTTATGAATGTATATTTTGTGTGAATTTTGTGTATAAGTTAGGACAGGGTTCATGGTCAGACTTTATTTTTTGAAGGATTGTTTGAAACTTTAAAACATTTAAAAAAACTTAAAACTTTAAAAAATCATTTTTGCTTTCTTCAGAACTGTGAATGTCTTGTCAAGATATGTTATCCTTTAGACACACTTTGTCTGTCCTCTATTATTATTGGTGGTAATCGTCAGAGTCCACTTTGTATCTAGAGATTAAGAAGGCCAAGTGATGGTAGCCAGCCACATAGCATCCTGCATTCCACGCTGGTTTCTTCTGACAGTTATTGTAGACCAAATGCTGCTGAAAGTGGTGTTGGGAAGGCAGTAGGGGGCACTGTTCCCCCTGAGGATGGCTTGTTAATCAATACTATTGATTCGTTTTTTATGTCAGACTAGATCAGGGGTCTTCAAGTTTTACACTATGAGGTCCAGAGCCTGCTGGTGTTCTGTTTTCCCTCATCATGAATTGCACCCACCTGGTATCTTAGGTCTAAATAAGACTAATTAGGGGGTTGCAGTGAAAACTGGCTTGGAACTGGCTTTGAGGTCCAGGGTTGAATACCACTGGACTAGATTTTTGCTGTCAAACTTCTGTCATGAGTGGCGGTCTGGTAGGTTGAAAGGAAGATTTGCTAACCAGCATCATTATCAACTGTACACAGTGTGTCAAATTTTTAAATGGAAAGTTATATTGTTGTATATTTTCTTACTGTCTCACGGTAGTAATATTGATCATAGCTTTCATCTACTGATTGCATTGATAGAGGATGTGAATCACTGCACTAATGAACTTTTCTGGTATTAATCACACAGATGAGATTGCTGAAGTTGACACATTTCCTAAATATGGAGAGAAACAACTGGAAGACTGCAAGGATAAGAAGTCTCACCACTGCACCCACTGTGGAAAGACATTCCTATCTATATCACTGCTAAAAAGACACAATAACATGCATACAGGAGAGAATCACTCCTGCTCTGACTGTGGGAAATGTTTCATTACTTCAGATGAACTTACTAAACATCAGAGAGTGCACACAGGAGAGAAACGTTTCTCCTGTTCTGACTGTGGGAAGAGTTTCTCTACATTCGCTTACTTAAAAGTTCACCTGCGCATACATACTGGCGAAAAAGCATTTTCCTGTTCTGACTGTGGGAAGTCTTTCATTAGATCATCTCACCTTACTAGACATCAGAAAGAGCACACAGGTGAGAAACCTTATTTTTGTTCCGACTGTGGGAAGTGTTTTGTCAGATCCTCTCATCTTACTAGTCATCAGAGGTTGCACACAGGTAAAAAGCCTTACTCCTGTACTGATTGTGGAAATAGTTTTTCTACATTAGATTACCTTAAAGTTCACCAGCGAATACATACTGGAGAGAAGCCCTACTCCTGTTCTGAATGTAGGAGGAGTTACATTTCATCATCAGAACTTACTAAACATCGGAAAGTGCACAATGAAGAGAGGCCCTACTCCTGTTCTGAGTGTGGGAGTTGTTTCACAAGATCATCGCACCTTACAAGACATCAGAAAGTGCACACTGGAGAGAAACCTTTCTCTTGTTCTGACTGTGGGAAGTGTTTTGTTTGTTCATCTAGCCTTACTAATCATCAGAGAGTGCACACAGGTGAAAAGCCTTTCTCGTGTTCAAATTGTGGGAAGTGTTTTTCTACATTGAGTTACCTAAAAGTTCACCAGCGAATACATACTGGAGAGAAACCTTACTCCTGTTCTGAATGTGGGAAGAGTTTCAGCAGATCAGCTCATGTAACTAGACATCAGACAGTGCACACAGGAGAGAGACCTTACTCCTGTTCTGAGTGTGGGACGTGTTTTGTTAGCTTATCTCACCTTACTAGACATCAGACAGTGCACACAGGGGAGAGACCTTACTCCTGTTCTGAGTGTGGGAAGTGTTTTGTTAGATCATCTCATTGTACTATTCATCAGAGAGTGCACACCCGTAAAAAGTCTTACTCCTGTACTGATTGTGGGAAGGGTTTTTCTGCATTTCACTCACTTAAAGTACACAAGCGAATACATACTAGAGAGAAATCTTTCTCCTGTTCAGACTGTGGGGAGCGTTTTGATTCATTAAGTCATCTTAATAGTCACAAGAGAGTGCACACAGGAGAGAGACCATTCTCCTGTTCTGAATGTGGAAAGAATTTCAGCAGATCATCTCATGTAACTAGACATCAGAAAGTGCATACAGGAGAGAAATCTTACTTTTGATCTGACTGTGGGAAATTTTTTATTTTTATTTTTTTTTAATCATCTCATCTAACTAATTATCAGAGAGTGCACACTGGAGAGAAACCTTACTGCTGTTCTCACTGTAGGAACAGATCTGTCTGAAAATGCTCCCGCAGTTGACAGTCCCTTTCAAAGCAATCATCTATTCATGAGGTTGAAGGAATTGTTTGGACTGTGCTTAGGATTGCAAGACATGGATTTGGGGAATGTCACCAAGACACTTCTGCAGCATTGAAGGTGACCCGCATTCTTGAATTGAGTTTGGAACTTTCAACAGGCTTTCCCAAAGCTGGGAATGATCCTGGAAGAGGGGCCTGGGTTCGAGAGTTGACCAAGAACCTAATGACAGAGACCCAGAGTGGAGATGGGAGAACATTCCAGAGGGATAACCATCTCCACAGCATTTTACCAATCAGCCTTCCTTGGTTGAGTTGTCAGACTGAAGACACTCTTCAGACAAATCGCATGTAAGGCTGCTAGAGGACTCTTAGACCATGAGAAACAAGATTATCTGAATTGATGAAGATTTGGTTCTTTGGCCTGAATGTCAAGCAACACTTCTGAAGGAAACTGGCGATTTTCAGCATACCGTCCCTAAGGTGAAGCATGGTGGTAGCAGCGACATGCTGTGGGGAAGTGTTTCACCCCCGCGGACGAGGAGAATTGTCAGAATTGAGGGAAGGATAAATGGAGCAAAAACCAGACAGATCCTTGATTTAAGAGCCTCCAGAGCGGACCACTGACTGGTTGAAGGGTCCTGAACTGAAGCGCACAGCCAAGACGACACATGGAATGACTTCCGGACAAGTCTTGGAAAGGCTTTTAGTTGCTTGAACACAATTTAACATCTCTGGAGACACCTGGACATTTCTGGGCTGCCACATTCTCTGTCCAACCTGGAAGAGCTTTTTAGGATCTGTAGAGAATAATGTGAGTGACTCCCAAAATACAGTTGCCATCCTTGTAGTGTCATACCGTAGAAAATCTGTGGCTCTAATTGCTTTCAAAGGTGCCTCCACAAAACTGAGTGACGCCTTTTCAATGTGAAACTACTTACAAATTAAATGTTGATCTATATACAAATGTTTATTTCGTTATGGGATATTGTGTGTAGATTCATGGGAGAAAAAAAAACATTATTTCATATTTGAAAAAGGCTGTAATGAAACAATGCGTGTGTGCTTTACACTGGTAAATAACCTTACTTAAAACAGGTAGGATGTACATACTCCTAACTTAAGATGAGGTTAAGAGATTGTCTGGACCCCTTTAGATCATATGGTTGTAACAAGAATTAAAAGGTGATGTTTGAGTACTTGACACAGGTGTAATGAGACATGGTTTGGCTGTAGAATGAAGAGGATGTATAGGAGGGGAGGAAGATGTCTTGTTGAGAGGTTTGTTTTATTTGTAGCAGTTTTTGAAGTTATATTTTTGTTTTCCGATTTGAAATGTTTTTGCGCGCCGAACACAATAGACTTTTGATGTTTGCGATATTATAAGTTTGGTACTCAATGGAATGTTAAATAAAAGTTATTATTCTAACCTGTTTTCGTGTCCATTTTGTTTTATATGAGGTTCCTGGGTTAACTGATTTGGAAATTATTTTGTTTGGTTGTTATTCTTTTTTTAATATGGGCTTGGCTTCCTGGAAATACTGGAATTGATACCCACTATATTGTACATGAACTTAGTAGGAGTTCTAGATAAAAAGCTGACATGGAAGTATTTTTTGGATTCTAAAGAAATGTTTCATTAAATAATTTCACACAGGAGGGAAACCTTTCTGCTGTTTTCACTGTAGGAAGAGTTTCTCTCAATTAGATAACCTTAAAGTACATCAGTGCATACATACAGGTGAGAAAGCTTACTGCTGTTCTGACTGTGGAAAGTTTTTTTCCCATTTATATAGCCTTGAAGTTCACTAGCGCATACATACTGGAGTGAAACCATACTCCTGTACTGATTGTGGTAAATGTTTAATTTCCTCATCAGCTTTAATTGTTCATCAGAGAGTGCACACAGGGGAAAGACCTTATTCCTGTTTTGACTGGGAAGGGGTTCTTGCAGGTTAGTCACCTGAAACATCACCAGCGCATACACACACTGGAGAGATGCTTTACCTTTGTTTTTACTGGAAAAACTTTCCTTCAATTAAACTACCTCAAACTTCACCAGCGAATACATAAAGGAGAGAACACAGGTGAGAAACCGTACTCCTGTTCTGATTGCGGGAAAGGTTTCTCAGTAAAGTTACCTTAAACGTCATAAACGTCGTATGTATCAGCGGATACATACTGGAGATAAATCTTTCCCTTTCTGACTGTAGTAAGTGTTTCATTACATCATCTGATCTCATCAGTCACAAGACTGTTCACACAGGTGAGAAGGCACACTCCTGTTCCGACTGGGAAGAATTTCTCTCAGGTAACCTCAAACAACATCAACCGATAAACTAACAATACATGAGGATGCACACAGAATTATTCTGTTGACGGTGAGACGTGTTTTTCTTCATAAAATACATTCTAATTTGTGACAATGTGCTGGAGAGAAACATTTCACCAGCATAGACAACAAATCTTAAAGAATTAATACAGACTAGGGCTGCGAGAAGTTAGATAATATTTTTAAAAGCAGTTTTAGGATACAGCAATCACACTAATTGTATTTTATTGTATTTTATTTTTCAATTGAGTGTATGTAGATGACTTTCTGTTCATTGTTTGTTTTTGATCCCCATTCCTGCCTAAGCAGCAGTTCTTCCTGGGTCTGGGAATAACATCTTGCCTTGTTACTCTCACAAGGTTTTTAATCTGAATGGTCTTCCCCTGGTTTTAATAAAGATTAAACACATTTTAAAACTGTAATTTGTCTGTAATTCTACACTATTTTAAATTTGTCATTGGTAGAGAGACAGACATACAGGCTGGGTAGAGAGTGACAAAACCAGTTGAGAGACATGAAGAGACATTTGAATTAATGGTACATTTCTTTAATGGTATCATTTAAAATGTCAAGGGTGCACCTGTTTTTAATGCACAACACTACCAGTGACAGCAACGGCTCATTACACTTCATATAAAGACCCTGTGGATTATGAAGTAGGAAAGAAAACACGTGGTCACAGTGCCTGTGTCTTATGATAGAAGTGTATGCAGCATTGATACATCAAAAAACTATTTCTCTAAATATTTAGAGATTAAAAAAATACGTTATCTGTCAGATTCTGGATTAGGTTATAATAATGTGTGATCTGGAAATCCCAAAGGATTTATGAATAGGAAGAATTAAGATAATGCTAATGTTACAATGAGATGGTACGGATGTACATTTCTGTTGGGTTCCTGCTCATGAAGTGTTTATAGGAATGAACACAGGACAGAGGAATAAAGAAATGAACACAGGACAGAGGAATAAAGACATGAACACAGGATATAGGAATAAAGGAATCGGTGGAAAATAATATTGTGGACACATTAAACAACATCACAATCAGGCAACTATCAAGAAACCTTAAGACCGTGACATTAAAAATAACACTAAGCTATGAGGCAACTATAAAGAAAACTTAAAAACATCACAAAGCGACACTGAACTATGAGGCAATTAACAAGAAACCTTAAAAACACCCCATTACAAACAACACTAAACTTTGTGGCAACTAGTTGCATCTGTCTGAGAGGTGGAGACAGTAAGAACATTTGATTGCCGTGTCAGAGATATGGTTGAGGAACAGAGGGATTTATATCGGGGTTCAATTAAAGGAAACACGAATAATGTGGAGGATTTAGACGTTGCCATGTCGGGTGTCGAGTGTCCCGTCCACACTCCAGTCCAGTTGGTGGCGATAATGCACATTATAAGTTGGTTGCCAACTGCTATATGAAATCTATAGATGAAGAATTCAAGAGTCCATCTTGTTAGAACGCGTCATCGAGACATAAAGAACATTTCGTTAAATTTCGAATAAAATCCAAGTCGCTGAAATGGTAAGTGGTACAGTATTATTCATTGCCTTTGGTCAGTTCTGTATAAGTACTCTGTGTGAACGTTTTAGCTACTGCGATCCTTGACGTTAAGACAACACCTAAACCTTCATAATAAATCATAAAAGAATTATCACAAAACTACCACTAACAGATCCGGATCATAAAACAAACCTGCAACGTTACTAGGACACACAAATATATTTAGCAACTGTTTAGGAGCTGTTCAGCAGGAGACGCATCACACCAGGTAACGGACGGGGCTGTACGGTGTTGTTCGTGTTGAGTACAGCAGTGGTAGGAGACAGCCTGTTAGTGATGTGCAGTTTGCGAACGATCCGTTCGTTTTGAACGTCTCTTTTGGCTCACTAGAGTCGCGACTCTTGTTTAGTTTAACATTCCTCTTTAAGATTGAGAATAAGTGACGTTCAACTTTTTACAACTATCTCGCTCATGAATCCACTCATGCGAAAATGAATAGATTTCGTTTTCGAAAACACAGACGGCCATCTTGGACACCGTGTCCAGATAATGTCAAATGTTTTTGGGGTTTGGCAGTACAGCATAATCAACACCCCCATATCTCCGGCAATAGTGACGACAAACGACAGCATCATAGCTTTTCCAATATGTAACCTTTGATCCACTTGTAATATTTCCGTAATGACATAATTTAACTTTTTACAAGACACGCCTGTTAATTGTAATTAAGCTAGTATATGAATCTATCTTGGTATGTTTTAATACTTTGTCGGTTACTAAATGATTACATGTATGTTTCATAGTTTTGATATCCTCACTATTATTGTACAATGTGGCAAACCGTAAAGAAACACCTTTGACAAAATGGACAAAAGTGTTGAGCTACACCTCTTAATAACTGAAGGGAGCTTTATGGCATGGGTTTCCATGGTTGTATGCAAGCCTTACATCACCAAACCAAGCGTTGGATGGAGTGGTGTAAAGCACAACCACACTGGACTCTGGAGCAGTGGAAACATGTTCTGTGGAGTGACAAATCACGCTTCTCTATCTGGAAGTCTGATGGACGAGTCTGGGTTTGGCGAATGCCAGGAGAAGTTTCCTGCCTGACTGCATTGTGCCAACTATAACATTTAGTGGAGGAGGGATAATGCTATGGGGTTGTTTTTCTGGGATTGGCCTAGGCCCCTTGTTTCCACAAACTGTTCCTCTGTGGGAGTCCCAATACCTTTGTCCATATAGGGTCAAAAGTTTTGACTGGTGGAGTAAATGAAAAGTCTTTGCAACTAGGGTCAACTTTACGAAGTACACGTCATGGATTTGATACAGGTTGGTTGTTATGACAATGTGTTTGTTTGTCTTTTTCCCTTTTTTTATATTAC
Source organism: Novumbra hubbsi (assembly GCA_016801125.1). Lineage (NCBI taxonomy): Eukaryota > Metazoa > Chordata > Actinopteri > Esociformes > Umbridae > Novumbra > Novumbra hubbsi. The sequence goes on from JACXGK010014499.1 coordinate 8,487, forward strand.
TTTATAGCAATCTGACATGTTTATCAGTCATTTATGGGTCGGATTTGGTCTTTATTGTAGCAGAGGGAGGACAGAACCAGTCTGCTACTCTCCTTCCACACCAAACCCAAACAGGAGTCCCTGTATTCTGATTGTAACAGTGGAGCTCAGCGTTCATTGGTGGATTCAGAGATGACATCAGTTAAGGAGGAAGACTGCAGTCAAACATTGGAACTGAATATTAAATGTGAAGAGAGCATTGGGGATTTAACTAATCATGGTAAGAGCTTGGTTTATCAAGATGTTTTATTAATGTCCGGAATTATGGTAAGAACTGTGTTTTTTAAGAAGGTTTATTAATGTAAATTAATAATTGTTCTTACTGATCAAAAGGCCAGATGTTATTTCATGCCATCTGTCCATAATGTTATGGTAATTAGACAGGACAAAAGACAGAACTAGATATATCAGAAGTTCTCCAGTAATATTAAAGCCGGTCTAAGGTGCTCTTCTGTCACACCAAGCTGACCATCACAGTCTAGGTTTGAACATTGAAAGGGAACAGGATTGATTGAGTTTCTATCAGGGCCGATACTGATAATTAGTCATCAAGGAAACTAATGACTAATATTTGAGGCCAATAAACAAACGCCAAAACAATCATCTTTATATGCATTTGTTTTAAAATGCTATAAAAACAAACGTTTAAACATATTTTGATGAGTAAAGTGGAGGGAGCTCCAAGCGAATAGTAATTTTATTACTGTTGTTACTATATTAATACATAGTATTATTGTTAATGTTACTATGGTATTGGTATATGGTATTTCATAAGTGTCAAAGGCTGGTATTGACAATTTGTGTGAGGTGCATGCAAATAGGAAATATTAGCAGTGTTGAAACTTCTTCAAGACCTCTGCAATTCACCCTGGCATGCTGTCAATTAACTTCTGGGCGACATCCTGACTGATGGCAGCCCTTTATTGCATAATCAACGCTTGGCGTTTGTCAGAATTTGTGGGGTTTTGTTTGTCCACCCGCTTCTTGAGGATTGACCACAAGTTCTAAATGGGATTAAGGTCTTGGGAGTTTCCTGGCCATGGACCTAAAATGTTGATGTTTTGTTCCCCGAGCCACTTAGTTATCAATTTTGCCTTATGGCAAGTTGCTCCATCATGCTGGAAAAGGCATTGTTTGTCACCAAACTGTTCTTGTACGGTTGGGAGAAGTTGCTCTCAGAGGATGTTTTTGTACCATTCTTTATTCGTGACTGTGTTCTTAGGCAAAATTGTGAGTGAACCCACTCCCTTGGCTAAGAAGCAACTCCACACATGAATGGTCTCAGGATGCTTTACTGTTGGCATGATACAGGACTGATAGAAGCGCTCAGCTTTTCGTCTCTGGACAAGCAATTTTCCGAATGGCCCAAACAATCGGAAAAGGGATTCAGAGAAAATGACCCCAGTCCTCAGCAGTCCAATCCCGATACCTTTTGCAGAATATCAGTCTGTCCCTGTTTTTCCTGGAGAGAAGTGGCTTCTTTGCTGCCCTTCTTGACACCAGGCCATCCTCCAGAAGTCTTCGCCTCACTGTGCATGCAGATGCACTCACACCTGCCTGCTGCCATTCCCGAGGAAGCTCTGCACTCGTGGAGCCCCGATCCTGCAGCTGAATCAACTTTAGGAGACGATCCTGGCTCTTGCTGGACTTTCTTGGGCTCCCTGAAGCCTTCTTCACAACAGATACATCTCCTTTAAGTTCTTGATGATCTGATGACTGGTAGATTTAGGTGGGATTTACTAGCAGCGATATCCTTGCCTGTGAAACCCTTCTTGTGCAAAGCAATGATGACAGCACGTGTTTACTTGGAGGTAACCATGGTTAAAAGAGGAAGAACAATTATTTCAAGCCACACCCTCCTCTTAAAGCTTCCAGTCTGTTATTCTAACTCAGTCAGGATTATAGGGTGATCTCCAGCCTCGTCCTCGTCAACACTCACCTGTGTTAACTAGAGGATCACTGACATGATGTCAGCTGGTCCTTATGAGGCAGGGCTGAAATGCAGTGGAAATGTATATTTGGGATTTTTATGGCAAAAGAGGGACTTAATAATTGAAATTCATCTGATTACTCTTCTTGACATTCCGGAGCTATGTAAAGTGGCATCTTAAAAACGTAGACAGCAGACTGTGAAAATTCATATTTGTCATTTTCAAAACTTCTGGCCACGCCGATACAATCTTTGTCAGGTTTCTTTCCTGTAGAAATTAATTAATGAAATAAGTTTTTACTGTAATTTTAAGTATTAAGTATTTTATTGGCAGTTATATCAGAACGATTTTAAATTATTGTAAAAAGTATGAATATCGGATCCAATTATTGGCCAGGCTGATTATTGTTCAACCACTAATCAAAGCATTAACTGAATATGTGAGGTGACATTTTTGTTTTTGGTGGATTCAGAGAATGCATCTATGAAGCTCGAAGACGGCAATCAAACACTGGGCCTGGTTGATATTAAATATGAAGAGGAGGAGATTGGGGTTATCATTAAATGTGAAGAGGAGCAAAACATGTGCGATGTAACTAATCAAGGTAAGAACTAGTTTAATATTAGATTAGTTTTTTGTTTTATTCTGTGTCTTAGTGATTTTTACAATTCTTTTATAATTTAGTATGGTTATTGACCAATTTTACTTGGCAAAATGATCTTACGTTTTTGTCACTTTTTAGTGAAATGAAATTGCTTCCGTAATCTATGGTAAACACACAGACATACAAGAAAAAAACATGCATAGCATGCATATCCAAAATAGCAAAATAACACATTACTCTGCAGTGGATTCAGTATCAGACCGCTTGGCTTTGAAATGGCACAAAGAACAGGAATCAAAACATTCACAGACTGTTTGAGTTTACATTTATTTTGGATCTATTTAGAGATGACATCAGTAAAGCAGGAAGACTGCAGTCAAACACTGGGACTGAATGTGATCATTAAAGATGAAGAGGAGGAGGAAGAGATTGGGGATTTAAT
>JACXGK010014500.1:0-11505 GCA_016801125.1 Novumbra hubbsi
CCCATCATAACATGACCAAACGCCAGCACATACCCATCATAACATGACCAAACGCCAGCACATACCCATCATAACATGATGATAGACTGGTATGTCATTACACACCAAGCGGTCTGCAGCGTTCTGAACAAGTTGCAGGGGTTTGATCACACAAGAAGGGGGTCTAACCAACAGTGTGTTGCAGTAGTCCAGAGGGAGATGACCAGGGCCTGGATTATGACCAGTGCCAGTTTCGGTGTGAGACAATGTTGTACTCTATAACTGTTGTACAGCCTGAACTTGCAGGAGCGAGTCAACTGCAAGGGGTGCTCTGTGGGGAAAGATAGGGTGTTGTCCAGTTAGGAAGCATAAGCCATTGTAAATCAATGGCACCTGGTTTACAAAGGCCACCATCCTAAAAGGTATGTCTCCATATCAACATTAAGAGCATCTGGGTGAATAAAGACACAATGTTTCTGGCGGATTTCTAAGAATTCTAGCCTTCTCAGCGTACTGTGGTCTGATCTGTTTGGGTTGTTGAAAAGGATCTGTTACAGTACATATTTTCTGACTGGTTTCAACAGGGGGCGGTGTTTGTCAATGTGAGGATAACCCTTATCAACACCTACAGTACACCCACCCACGCAGAACTTCCCCATTAGTACACTATTGAAGCAACTCTTTCCTCACATTCAATCCAGTGTCATTAGTCTTCTCGCATTCAATCCAATGGATATTTGTTGGGGGGATTTTCTGCCTCTAGTGTTACACTTCTCCAGAAAAATTTTTTTCCCGCATGGACGTGGCATGTAACATTTCTGAGACAGTAAGTTGAAAGCACTGTTCTCAGGAATACACATATAGATTGAGATGAGAGAATTGTGGGACACAAATCGAATCATGCATAAATATGTTCCATGTGTATTGACAGACTCCAGTTTATAGAGAATAATGACTAGATGGTTTATCACATATTTCCAGTGCTTCTTTAGAACAAATATTACCAGCCACTTGAAATAGTAAAATGTTATCGGAATAACTCACTCCCCTCTCCTTGTGTTACGTAAAATGGTATAGGAATTTCTCTCTTCTCTCTCCTTGTGTTTCATAAAATCACCTTTGCAAATAGGATGTCATCTGTCAGAACAGTGCTGTGTCTATCTTGGAAACGGCACATTTCTCATTTTGGCACATGTTGTCGGTGTTGTACCCCTCTAATTTGCGTTCACAAGCCCCCCTTCTTTGGTTTGACTAAAATCCAATTTATGGGCTGTCAGTTCAACTCTATAACCCTATCCACTGCTGTATTTGTGAAGAAGCTCTTAGAATTTGTCATTTACTGTGCTTTGTACAGAAACATTTAAAGTGCATCACCCTGTTTCAGTTCATTCCAACCCAATAGAGATGAAAGCATGTCACATGATGCAATGAGCAACTAGGTTATTCAATCAAAACTGCACAGTGAAAACTCCACACTGTTGAATAATAGCATTGTTCCATCGAGTGCCAAGTGAAAGCACATTCCCAAGTAGTAGAATTTATTCAATAAAACGTATAGAGTGGATTAAAACTAGCTGTAGGCTACGCAATTAATACAGCATACCCACAGATTGAAATGATGTAACAGGTTGTTATACAAGCTTTAAAGCATTACCACAACCTGCACAGTTTGACTCCTATCTCATGGAGATTTCCACTGTGTAGCCTTCAAAATAGTACACTGATCATGTTTACTTCAAAAAGCCATAACTACAATGACAGTAATTGAGTATTAACATCAAATAACTATAATCGGAATGATCAAATACCTTTCACAAAACAAAGCCAACGGATTGTCATATACCCACCTCATTGTCATGCTGCAGCAGTGCCTGGAAAAACAAGACACATGTTGTTGTATGGCATCGAGTTGGTGACAGAGTGTGCAGCTGTGTGTGTGTGTGTGTGTGTGTGTGTACAGGATGGGGTGAGTGAGGCTCGGCCACGGTAAATAAGAGTCATGGCCAACCTGAGCGAGACACAATGCTCTTCCAGCAGACTCTCAGCGCCCCCACCACTCCTGAAACATTTGCATTTCTCCACATTTCCTGGGAATGGGCTGCATTTCATGAATTGTAATGAAGGCAGGAGTTTTACTGGAGAGAGCATAGAGATGGCCTCGCAATTACTCCGGGACGGTCAATTTGCACATTTCATACTGGCCCCATGCTATGTGATATGAAAATGAAGGAAATGGATAAGCCCCCGAGACCTAGGCAGGCGTCCAAAATTAATCCTGGCATTTAGAGAAAGAAAAAAAATCTGACCATGCATACAAATAAGAAAATAAATAAAGAATTCTGTACTTTTATAAATATATACATACTCCGTGTACAGTATATTTATGCAGTCTGCTGTGACTAAGGTTCAGGTATTTAACAGTGTTGGAGGAAAACCTTTTCTTAATTCCATTTCAGCTCCCTTCATGCAGCAGTGACTATGTATGCCGGCTAAAGGAGTGTGTGTGTGTGTGTGTGTGTGGGTGGAGATAAAGTTCCTAAGAAATATTTGGAGTCATCTCTGGAGCAGCTCTGGGGCCTCAGAGAGAGGGAAGCGGTGTTGTGGGTTTGTCGGGTGGGGGGAGGGGGGGGTGGCTTCGAGCTCATCAAAGGGCTGTGTGTCTGCGGGTGCGGTGGTGTCGTGGGGGGGTACCGAGGGTGGACTCACGGCGTGGGCGTAGGTGCTGTAGGTGCTGAAGGGCAGGGCGATGGCGGGGTTGAAGAGGCCAAACTGTCCCACCATCTGCTGCATGCGTCGGATGGTGCGCTCCTTATCGGTGTCCGCGAACTTCACCACCAGGCTGGAGGAGGCGCCCTGGGGGGGGAGAGAATCGGAGCCGTTCTGAGGAGAGAGGGACCGCACACTTAACCCAGCGACATGCCACTGTCCACAAAGCAGTCAGTGAAACGGTTTTGGGACACACGCGGTCACTCCGCAACATGCTACTACGTTTGTGTCCGGAGAGTTTACCGAAGAGACGGATTGCACTCGCCGAGCCGGAAATAAGCCCGACACGATAACGTGATTGGGTGGTTTAATTGTTTGATGGTTCAGTATGCGCTGCTCGTTTGCAATTAGGTCTGTTGTTAACATCGATATTACCAAGCTCCGCTCATCGAACATCAGGCTTACAGTGTAATAACATTCCAGATACTACATGATTGGACATATGCCTGTTTGAGGAAATTGTGCCCGTGATGTTTGCAGTCTGCATAGTCAGCTTCAACCTTAAACCACCCATCATCTGTAAAATAACTAGGCCAAACAATATATATTGTCCATTTTTAAATCTAAAAGAATTGCATGGGACGTTTATTTCTATACACTATTGAACATAACAATCAACACAGTATGTACTTTCACCAATTTACTCAAGGCAAATGCAGTCATGTACAGTGGCAGCGCAGTCTGTCTTCATATCTGAGGCTAAAAACAAAGAAGTAAAACTTGAAAGTTTAAAACTTGAGAGTTCACCCCTAAAGACATTCCATGAACACATGTGTTTCTATAGTTCACAGCAGACCTAGTTTGTGTTCAGCAATAGAAATAGCAGGCCACACTGAATAGAAGCATCACTCGAGGCAGCGACATAGACCACAAAACCACCTGAGACCACTGCAGTATATCTGCTTAATGTTTCCTAGTCACATTTGTTTAATATAAACAATATTAATTTCGGGTCAATTTAAAGAAAAACGGAAAACAAAATGAACGTTAATTGTAATTATCGACAGAAAGAAATGCAGTTAATCGCGAGAACGTTTATGTATTGTTTAACAGCCCCACTGTTGTTCCAATTTGCCGTATTGCGGGTGGTTCCACCTTGGTCCAGCCACTCACGATAAGGTCCAGAACGGGGAGTGTATGATTGGTTCAGGTGGAGGGCTGAGACAGGCGCTGGCACCAGTAGGCATGTATTGACCTTGTGAAAGGTGCTCTTCTAAGTGTTGCTCTCTCTTCAACTCTCTCATTCTGGTCCAGCACTTCTCTCTCTCTCTCCATTCTCAGGAGGCGCCCACATTCCCCCTCTCTCTCTCTCCATTCTCACATTCCCTCTCTCTCTCCATTCTCACATTCCCTCTCTCTCTCCATTATCACATTCCCTCTCTCTCTTCATTCTCACATTCCCTCTCTCTCCATTCTCACATTCCCCCTCTCTCTCCATTCTCACATTCCCTCTCTCTCTCTCCATTCTCACATTTCCTCTCTCTCTCTCCATTCTCACATTCCCTCTTTCTCTCTCCATTCTCACATTCCCTCTCTCTCTCCATTCTCACATTCCCTCTCTCTCCATTCTCACATTCCCCCTCTCTCTCCATTCTCACATTCTCTCTCTCTCCATTCTCACATTCCCCCTCTCTCTCTCCATTCTCACATTTCCTCTCTCTCTCTCCATTCTCACATTTCCTCTCTCTCTCTCCATTTTCACATTCCCTCTCTCTCTCTCCATTCTCACATTCCCTCTCACTCTCTCTTTCTGCACCCTGCCATAATGAAACCAGCAGGTGCGTCTGCCACACACCATTCATTAGGAATCTTCAAATGATTTAGCACTACACTTGACCTTTCATCGGCACCGCCTTGCCTCCCCCTACCCCCCCAAAACGGCCCAATCAATCCCTATAAAAGGCCGAAATATGACTCTGATCTGACAGTGTAGAAAGGTTGTGCGTCGGGTGAGATAAGAGGCTCCCTGAAATTGATGTGAGATTGTCAATAATAGCAGTGAGTGGGGGGCTGTGTTTGTGCTCCATGGGGCCGGGGGGTTCCGGGAGGTTCCGACTGGTCCTGGTTCACGAACATGCAATCCGCTTTCTCTTTCTCAGTCCTTTTTGCTCTCAGGCCCATGTGTGTTATAATATGCACAATCAACAGGGTTGGTGTAAACTGTGCATCATTGGGTTACGGCACTGTGTTAGTGGTTTTGCACAACGTCAGAACGATTTAGACTGATTCCTCACCACTGATTTGCTAGGGGTTGTTCAAGGGGGATTGGACGGTGCTTGTGGACCACACTTCTTAAATCTTCAGAATACATTTTGAGATTAATTTTCCTTCATGTTCATAGAAAGAGCATGAGCTATTATCCCCAAGGTTTTTTAATCCCCGAAAATGTGACAGCGACGTCCATGGTCCACAGGGGAAAGCCAAAGGCCACATGGGGTCCTTACTAGGACCATTCCTTTCAACTGTGCCAACTAGGAGCTTCCACAGCACAGGGGGTGAATACTTGTGCAACGACATGTGACATGTGACAGTGTTTTAAATTAGACATCAACAATATAAGCCAAATGCAAGTCAATGTTTGCACTGTTAGATAGTTGTAGCCCACCTGCTGGTTAAGTATCTCAATAATGGACATTTTCCTCAAGTGTGTACATTTCCACTAAACCCATGGTGGTGTATTGCTTCTGCGAGGGTATAGCATGGTGTGGACAATATGGAAATGGAAATGCATTTCATGTTATTGCCTGTGCTGTTAAGGACCATGATGGCACTGATACACACACACAACCATTTAGACCATTGATATACGTTCTCCTTATGACTTCAACCGTTTCAGCTGTGACTGTTTCGGTAGGGACAATCATTTATTTATTTTGGATATTAGGGAATCTCTATGGCTAGCAGATGGCTTTCATTTGGACAGATGTTTTTCCCAGCAAGCATATTGCTGTCACAAATCTATACTTTACACGTTGCTTGACATGTTTGTGGTAAAAGAAAAAACACCTGTTAACAATACACGAAGATGCCAACCCATTGCCTGTTCATACAGTTTGTGCAGAGGTGGCTCATGGCATTCAGTCTACACCACGGCCATTCAGTCTACACCACGGCCATTCAGTCTACAACACGGCCAATCAGGATCTTGGTAGTGACCACATTGTCATGCTAGGTCAACGGGGAAAATAAATACATCCATTATTTATTTAGATCACAATGTGTCTATCAATGTAATAATATAACTAATCAACCGGTTCTATTGAACCATTTAATAATGTTGTCATTTAAAATGTACCACAATGTTTGTGTTACACTGGATTGTAACATCATGATATACATTTTGTTTAAGTCCTAATGTCCTTAGTTTAGATACAAATGTTTTCTTTCATTGCTTTTAGTCTATTGGCTTGGACAGCATTTGACATGACTCCTGTAGAGTCACCCAGGTAATGTTCTTTTAATATGTACCATGTGTAATTATATCTCTCTACACCTAGCACTCTCCCCCCCCCACCCCCCACCCCCCTCCTCTCACAGTGTCTCTCTGAGTTCAGTCTCTGAGGGGGTTGAGAATGTGTCAATCACATTTCATTTTCAGGCTCGACAGCCTGACTTGGGGCTGGGTTCTGTGCTTATGTAGGCAAGATCTGCAGGTTGCCAGAGATACTTAAAGATAAGCACTGGAGTGGAAGATGAATTTTCCTCTCTCTCTACTTTAGCCCTGTCACTTTCACCATCTTTCTCATCCACTCTTCCTGGCGACAGACTGGCCGTACATATAAAAGCACAGCCTCACAAAGCTGCTCGTCTCTCCTCTCCAGGTGACCAAATGAGGCCGCTGGTCATTAAGTTCAAGGTGAGACTAAACAATGAGGTGTATGTGCTCCTAGGTAGTAAGGCCAGAGAAACATACACTTAGCCTTTACCTCATCTCTCCAGACACACCTTCATACTCTGTATTTAGAGCCAGTACAGGGTTACCCAGCTCAGTGTGTTCGTCCAGTGTCTGTCCCAGGCTTTTCAAAAGTAGTGCGTGTAACTTTAGGTAAGTCTGGCAGGGACGCAAGACTGGAATCCAGAAATGTTCCGCAGTGGTACACAGTGAATATTTCCCTCCACAGCACTGAAGAGCTATTAAAGGCCTAGCTGCTTTGGTAATGAGACTCATTCTGAGTCCCTTCTCCTGCTCAGTGCTCCAGGTTCTTGGGCAGGGCTGGAATCTCTAATCTGAGGGTATTAAGTTGTCTGCAAGCTAAGCGGAGGAGGACGTCGCAGCCCCTTCCTCCTTCCTGTCCTGTCACTGGGTCTGGAGTGTACATGCATATAAGTGTGGCTAATTGTGGACGGAGTGTGTGAGCGCAATGCTGATGAAGCTCCTATTCCGACCCCTGTTCTGAGCTCCCCTGCTCCATCCAGGTTGCAGCCTGTGTGTCTGTCCGGCTTCCGGCTCCCCCAGATCGGCCATATTGATCACGTTGGATCCCACGTGAACCCGGAGCTCTGGCAGATCCCCTGCACCTTAAGAGGGCTGAACTCCAGGAGCTCCAAATTCCCTGGATGACTTACAGTAAGCCATCGTGCCACTGCACCAAACTCTCAGAGTCTGATATGAAAGGTGGAGAGGTTAAACATATCCGGATGACTCCTCACTAACCCCCATCTTTCCTCTCTGCGGAGGTGACAGCCACTCTAGACACAGAGGTCTTTTTTTTGGGAGGTTACACCTTCTCGGTTCTGATTACTGATCTGAATTGCTGTGAAGTACGGGAAGTTAACGAAAATGAAAAGTTTACTTTTCATACCCTTTTAGGTGGTGATCCCATCCCAAATAATGAAATACATCTGCGTGGGGCATCATGTGCTTCATGTCAATCAAGGCTGACACAATAATGACAATATATTGTCTGAATTCTTCTGCTTGGATGAAAAGAATGGATTTCAGTCATTCTGGATGTTCAACTAGCATGTAGTGTAGTGCATGTGCATCAACACTTCAAACTCTACTGGCTGAACAGATCACTGAAGTCGAAGACAAATTCTAACTTGGCCATCAATTCAGAATTTAACCACACACTTTAAACAGGAACTATTCAGTTACACTCAACAGATGAAATGTCCCAGAAGACATAACTATTAAAGGAGCATGTTAACATAACTATTAAAGGAGCATGTTAATAACTATTAAAGGAGCATGTTAATAACTATTAAAGGAGCATGTTAATAACTATTAAAGGAGCATACCACAGCAACTTCACGCCGTTAAAATCCAGTTCTGAAATAAATGAATCTAGAATATAATACAATGTACCAAAATCGCATCCAGCAGTTGTGAACAAAATATTGTTTTAGAATTAACCAATGTACCGTATCTGCATTTCAAATATACCACAAAAGCCGTGAGAAAGACATGCATTTATTTCAATATAATGTTGTTCAGTGACAGTTAGTTTACATGATAATCTTATCAAACAGGAGTTTTTTTTGTGAGCAGAACATTTCGTCCTTGCTCTTCTAGCTGTCATGCCAGCGCATTGAATCAAAATGGATACATCAACTTTGATGAAAATGCGAGTAAGTTTGTTATCAATTCTTGCGTGGAAATGATCATATGCATGATTTATGCAGAGATTTGTGCATCCGCATGATTCATAAACGGGCCCCCAGGTTTCAGTGTGTGTGTGGAGGGGCGGGGGGGGGGCTTAAGAATTGCTACAGGATGCTTATAGAATGCTCTTTCCTACCCAACTTATTTCAATGTCATGATATCATGGTGCAGAATCACTCTCTCCACAGTCATGTCATAGAAGACTGGGGGATAACCTATGAAGTAGAAGTCTCATGAAATTTTAAGCTGCCAAGTGTCAGGCTGAATCCCCACTGGCTCAGAGCCTCTAGAGTGGATCCAGGAAGGGAATAAAACTGTGGGAATAAAACAGGCCGCGGTTCTAACGCAGGAAAAGTGGAGGGAAAAAAACGGAGATTCAGAGATAAGTCGAATCTCTTTACGAGTACTCCCGGTGCAACCAGAGCCCGCTTGATTCTGTATCAAGCCGCACAGACAGCAGACACTGCTTGTATGAACGGTCCAGATAAAGCTGCAAACGAAGCTATATATTTGATATTGCTTTAATTCTACCCATCTGTCACTGCACATAACTGTTGAATTTATGGCTGAATTCAGTTTAGTGACTTCAATGTTAAACTTTATATTGTTTAGTTTTATGTCTCAATTATCATTAACATATACTGAGTCCCATTGGACTGCACTGAGTAACCATGGAGAATGAATTATAGCAGAATGTATTTTTACTTCTTAGTAAAATAACAAATGAGTGTAATCCATTAGGCTCTGATTAGAATGTGAACTGCTTGGGTAGTGACGCTAGGGAAAGTTGAAACATCATATACTCAAAAGAACTACAAAAAATTAAACCTAATTAAGGCAAAGTGTTTAATGCCACAGACACATCATATATATATATATATATATAATCCATGCCATGTGGTTACTAACAATAAACGTTGCATGGGATATTTAATTACCAAAGGACTGGCTGTTCTTCTATACACTAAACAAACTAATGAAAGCAAGTTCCTACTTAGATATAAGCTTTGACTCTCCTCTCAGCATAAAGTATGCATGTACCCTAAACTGTTAGAGGGTTGGCCCAGTAACTGAAAGGCTGATGGTTTGAACCACACCCGGTTATTCCACTCCGGGAGTGACCCTGTTATTCCACTTTGGGAGTGACCCTGTTATTTCACTCCGGGAGTGACCCGGTTATTCTACTTCAGGAGTGACCCTGTTATTTCACTCCGGGAGTGACCCGGTTATTCCACTTCGGGAGTGACCCTGTTATTTCACTCCGGGAGTGACCCTGTTATTTCACTCTGGGAGTGACAATGTTATTCCACCCCAGGAGTGACCCTGTTATTTCACTCTGGGAGTGACAATGTTATTCCACTCCGAGAGTGACCGTGTTATTCTACTCTGTGAGTGACACGTTATTCCACTCCAGGAGTGACCTTGTTATTCTACTCCGGGAGTGCCCTTCAACATGCCCCTCCTGAATCCCAGCAATTTGGTTTACAGCTCCAGCGTTTACATTTTTAATTGTGTGGAGTCCAGAGCCATGTGAGGTCGACCATGTCGCGAGTGGGGGTGCATGCGTGACAGGAATGGAATGGAAAAGACGGAAATCTGACCTGTCATGACCTTTCACCATCCTGCCCTGCTTCTGCTTCAGATGCACACACACATACTCTTGCATATTTAGACTGTATAAATGTACGGAGGTGGATGTATGCGGCCACATACATTCATGCGCACACATTCACAATCACCCACAGCTTATGCAGCATGCTGTAGATCTATGTTATATCCATGAGTAGTCTCATGTACACAGAAACAGAATCTCTCATACTGTCTGCATCTCCTTATAAGTTTGTCTCTCAGATCTGTCCCACATATTTATACACACTCACACCCCCCCCAACATTAAAAAGGCAAATGTATTCGGCTCAAGTCCTCCGAGCTGGAAAATAAGATCAGTCAGAAAGCCTTTGACCCCAGCTCACGGCTGTATGAGCATGTGACTGAGAGAAGGAGGCGGGTGAATGTGTGTGTTCGTGTGGGCACCTGTGTGTGTGCACGTGTGTGTGTGTGAACACAGAAACTCTGAGAGGAGTCTGCCGCCATGCTTGAAGGATCTGCTGCTGATCTATTAAGAAAGTGCTGCTGTTAGTTAAAAGTGTTTACATTCAGTGCACTCCAACACCTCAGCTAGGCTCTCGGCTGGAAATAATTCATAGCGATCTCTTTCCCTAGACTGATCACTTCTGCCCACGGAATAGCTTGTATATGCTGCACACCCATTATTTTGTGTTTGCCGTAGTTGATATTCATTTGTTATAACATTTACTCATTTAGATAGACCATACACGCAGAGAATTTAGAGTGGAGAGAATGGGGTCATTCATTATGTGGAATAGTTGGCCATTAGGGCCTGGAATAGTCTGTTTAGTTCCCCCTTTAGAAGTTCCTTAACAATGCTGGTCAATTCTCAGTGCAGTGATGTGGACGCACATGTCATCAGGTGAAATGATTCAGGCCCATCCTCTAAGTATTCCCGGTCCAACACCAGTCTATCCGTCGGTCTGTCAGGCTGTTTAATCCTGACCAGGGCCAAAACACGCCCCTCTAAACCCCTGACACAGGAGATGAGATGCTGATAAGATTTCTATAATCAATTTAGCCGACCAGGAGGGGATAAATCCTGTCTATTTGCCGTCCTCACTGGCTTTTCCATCTCCCTTTCGCCTCCGTATATCCTCCCTTCCTGCCTTCTGACTCCCGCCCCTCCGTTCCCTGCTTATACACAAATGAATAATTCAGCAGCCAATGTGGTGAAAGGTGAAGTAAACAAGTCTATTGTCTAATATCCCAGGAGGCCAGGGAGGAGAGAAGAGGGAGGGAAATAGAGAGAGATGGATGCTCGGTGGCGGTCTGATACCAAAGAGAAGCCCAGCCATCTTCAGCCTCTCCACATCTCCCAGAGTCCTTTACACTTTCATTGACCTCAAGGTTGCACCAAAACTAATGACAGTCAGCTTGTCTGGCGCTCTCCTTATCCATCCACCGGGCCACCATAAATAATAACACCGGCTGCCGCTATACGCCCAGAGTTTCTCCCACAAAGACAGCGTGTATCGTACACCAAACCACAGAATAATACGTACCGCACAGAATAACTATAACGC
>JACXGK010014501.1:0-11650 GCA_016801125.1 Novumbra hubbsi
GGGTTAAGGTACAGAACTCCCCCATCAGGAAGGGTTAAGGTACAGAACTCCCCCATCAGGAAGGGTTAAGGTACAGAACTCCCCCATCAGGAAGGGTTAAGGTACAGAACTCCCCCATCAGGAAGGGTTAAGGTACAGAACTCCCCCATCAGGAAGGGTTAAGGTACAGAACTCCCCCATCAGGAAGGGTTAAGGTACATTACTCCCTCATCGGAAAGGGAGAGGGTAGAGTACTGTTTCATGTTGAGACGAGGCCTCTGTTGTGTGTTGAGTCTCGGCCCAGTTGAGTCTGGCCCAGTTGAGTCTGGGCCTCTATCATGTGTTGAGTCTGGGCCTCTGACGGATGTTGAGTCTGGGCCTCTGACGGATGTTGTTGTTTTAGTTTGACTGGCTGATGTGTTGACCGGGTAATTGATGTTTTAGTTAATTGATTGACTGATGTGTTTACAAATTAATTGCTATTTTAGTTAATTGATTGACTGATGTGTTGACAGAATAATTGCTGTTTTACTTAATTGACTGACTGATGTGTTGACAGAATCATTAAAGTTTTAGTTGATTGACTGACTGATGTGTTGACAGAATAATTGATGTTTTAGTTAATTGACTGACTGATGTGTTGGCAGGGTAATTGATGTTTTAGTTAATTGACTGTGTTGATGCAGGTTGGCAGGGAGTCGACTGTGCCATGCTTTGCTCCGAGGGGACTTGGGGTCTGAGTTGTAATCAGAGCTGTATGTGTGCCAACGGGGCTGCCTGCAACCCCATGGATGGCACCTGTACCTGTTCTCCAGGCTGGAGAGGGGTGACCTGCCTCCTGCCCTGTCCTGTAAGTATTCAACCCCTGACCCTCAAACCCTACCCATGACCTTTAATTCTAACCATTTAACCATTCCATCCTTGTCCATTATGACGGGCGACTGCATTATCATTGCTAATCTGACGTGGCTAACGTAGCAGTAACCTTGCCTTGCTAGCTCGTCAAGTCATTAGCTACCTTAACATCCTGCCTATTTCGGACAGGACACATGCAGGATGTTAACAAACTCACATGGATAACTCAGGCCTCAGTCTACTGTCTCTCTGATGTTTCAGTGTCATTGCCATGTCTGAGTCTAATGTCCCTCGGATGTTTCAGTGTCATTGCCATGTCTGAGTCTAATGTCTCTCTGATGTTGCAGTGTCATTGCCATGTCTGAGTCTAATGTCCCTCGGATGTTTCAGTGTCATTGCCATGTCTGAGTCTAATGTCTTTCTGATGTTTCAGTGACATTGCCATGCCTGAGTCTAATGTCTTTCTGATGTTTCAGTGTCATTGCCATGTCTGAGTCTACTGTCTCTCTGATGTTTCAGTGTCATTGCCATGTCTGAGTCTAATGTCCCTCGGATGTTTCAGTGTCATTGCCATGCCTTAGTCTAATGTCTCTCTGATGTTTCAGTGTCATTGCCATGTCTGAGTCTAATGTCTTTCTGATGTTTCAGTGTCATTGCCATGCCTGAGTCTAATGTCTTTCTGATGTTTCAGTGTCATTGCCATGTCTGAGTCTAATGTCCCTCGGATGTTTCAGTGTCATTGGCATGCCTTAGTCTAATGTCTCTCTGATGTTTCAGTGTCATTGCCATGTCTGAGTCTAATGTCCCTCGGATGTTTCAGTGTCATTGCCATGTCTGAGTCTAATGTCTCTCTGATGTTTCAGTGTCATTGCCATGTCTGAGTCTAATGTCCCTCGGATGTTTCAGTGTCATTGCCATGCCTTAGTCTAATGTCTCTCTGATGTTTCAGTGTCATTGCCATGCCTTAGTCTAATGTCTCTCTGATGTTTCAGTGTCATTGCCATGTCTGAGTCTAATGTCTCTCAGTTTTTTCAGTAGTTTGATTTGTGTCATCATCTGTGTTGTTGTCAGGAGGGCACTTTCGGTCAGGAGTGTCGTGAGGAATGTGACTGTATCCATGCCGACGGATGTGAACCTGTGAGCGGGTTTTGTCGCTGTCTTGCTGGATGGACAGGTCAGTACTATGATAGGGCATTGCCACTGACCACAATACACACTGACTGAACACCAAGCCGGACTCTTGAGGTTAGATATGATTGACTGCAGTTAGACGTGTGATTGGAAGTTGAACATGTCATCCTTCTACATACACCAAACCAATCACAGTTTTTTGCAGTTTTGAGTTACTCAAATGTGTTGTTTGATTTGTGCTTTGAGATGAATGGACAATAATGTAATTTAGAGATAAGAATTGTGATTCAATTTAACTGACATTGAATCCTGGGCGAATCGTGTTGAAATCACACACACGCATGCACACACACTCACAGACCAGTAGCAATGTTTAAATTGACTCAGTTGGTAAAACACAATATAATATGTATCAAATGTAAAGCAGAGAGTCAATTAACCACAAAGGGCCAGAGGAAAGGGTTGAAGACTGACGTTAAATACCTTACCTTATGTAAGGGATGTTTGTGACAGTACATGCATTACCTTGTGCGTGGAATGATCGCTGACATTGCACACATCACTGTATTTAGGGGTTATTTGTGAGGTTAGGGACATTACCTAATAGTAAGTAACAGTTGAAATGTTGTTGTTGTATGCATTACCTTATGTAAGGGGTAAAAGCTGATAATGCATACATTACCTTATGTAAGGGGTGAGTGTTGATGTTGTTTAATTTCTTGAACTTAATGTGCTTTTCCTTTCGTAATATAATGGCCCACAAAACTATAATAAAGGCTTAAAATTAAAGAGGGAAATAGCTCCTCCTCCAATATTGTTTGTATTGTCTTCTTTTCAGCTGTGATTCTTGCTGATAATCATTCAAATACATTGAAAGTACTGTTACTGAGTTGGGTGGTTACTGGCTGTGTTAAGATGAATGACTGACTGTAAGTCGCCCTGAACAAGACCATCTTCTGAATGAATGCAATGTCAACATTATCGTTCTATGTGGTTGTTTGTAGCAACACTATGTCTTTAAAAGTGAGATGATCATGTCAGACTGTAACTGGCATAGAAATATGGCTTCTCATTGGCACGCTGTCAAAGATGTCATTGCAAATCAACACAATACCTAAATCATTTGTTGCAAATATGTCAAGGAAACCTCATTGGTGTGAGATAGAGGAGAACAGAGGAGGGAGATAGAGAAGGGAGATAGGGGAGGACATAGGAGGGAGGTAGAGGAAGACAGTGGAGGACAGTGCAAGGAGTACGAGGGGCACAGAGGAGGGAGATAGAGGTGGACAGAGGAGGGAGATAGAGGAGGACATATGAGGGAGATAGAGGAGGGAGATAAAGGAGGACAGTGGAGGGAGATAGAGGAGGACAGAGGAGGGAGATAGAGGAGGAAGGTGGAGGGAGATAGAGGAGGACAGTGGAGGCAGATAGAAGAGGACAGTGGGGGAGATAGAGGAGGACAGAGGAGGGAGATAGAGGGGGGCAGAGGGGGAAGATAGGAGACTGGGGAGGCAGAGAGAGGAGGAGAAGAGTAGAGGTATGGATGGAGTATAAAGGTCATCCCTGTGGGGTTTCATTTTTTCATGGCGCTCTGGTTCTGCACTCAGCATCCTGAGCTCAGGGCCACAATGACTCCTATTACCTGCTCTGAGGATCACGCAGAGAGGTAGGGGAACAGGCAGGGATGTCATGCTCTGAATACCAGAAAGGTCTGGTTGTGTGCTCCATCTGGTGAAGTTAATTGAGTCACCTCTCAGCCGTCTGAGAGCTTTCCAACCCGGTCCCCATTTAGAGTCACCAGAGTCAGATAGACACTCTTGACTGGACCTCAACATAGTTAGATAGACACTGAGGTTGACTGTACCTCAACATAGTCAGATAGACACTGAGGTTTACTGTACCTCAACATAGTCAGATAGACACTGAGGTTGACTGTACCTCAACATGGTCAGATAGACACTGAGGTTGACTGTACCTCAACATAGTCAGATAGACACTGAGGTTGACTGTACCTCAACATAGTCAGATAGACACTCAGGTTGACCGGACCTCAACATAGTCAGATAGACACTGAGGTTGACTGTACCTCAACATAGTCAGATAGACACTGAGGTTGACTGTACCTCAACATAGTCAGATAGACACTCAGGTTGACCGGATATCAGCATAGACAGACCTCAACATAGTCAGATAGACACTCACATTATTATTAATCCACAAGATATGTTTAGTATCTATGTAACTACATTATTATTAACACACAAGATATGTATAACATCTACTTAACTACATTATTTTTAACCCATTAGAAATGTATAACATATGCAAGTCTATATAAAATGTCATACATTTCTTTTAACAAAATCCTCCAGATACTTTCCCTTCTTTCATATATTAGATTATTTAAAATAATAGATTTTGCTTACAAAAAATAGATCAAAACATCCTGTTGAAATGGCACTGCTAAAGTATGAAAATCCACCATTAATTAGTTCATACGTGTGTGTGTGCATTCATATGATCCATATGTTTGGGTTTCAGCAGGAGTGTGTGTGTGTGCGTACATCTTGTATCTGTGTGTACTGTATATTCTGTGGGTTGTTATTTGAAGGTGCATCAGAATGTGAGTTTATCCGTTGTGTTTAATTGGCTGGTGGGAAACACTGCTCTGAATGGACTCTCCTGTCTTTATTCTCTTCCTCCTCTCTCGCTCTCCTCTCATCCACATCATCCCATGTCTCTTCTTCTCTGTTCTCTTCAGTTCTCCTCTGTTCTCTTCCTCTTATCTCCATGTATCTCCTCTACTCTCTTGCCAGTCTTAATGGGGTTTAAGTGTTTCTCAATCTTCTCTTATCCATTCTCCTCCATTCTCATCCTCTCTCCTCCTCTCACCTCCTCTCTCCTCCTCTCTCTTCCTCTCTTCCCTCCTCTCTGGTCAGACTTCCTGTGGTCGGAGTGTCTCCATTAGACTCATAGAGGAGTGATCTCTGCTGACAGGGAAGAGGGTGGGGCCATATTTTGCCCTGCATCCTGATTGGCCCCCCATCTGTGGCCCTGGTCAGTGGTGCACTATAAAAGGAATGGACAGGGTCTAACAGAGCAGAACCTCAAACCCGCTGTGAGACAAAACTCACTTTGAAGTCCAGGGCCGACCTGCTTCTGTAACTACTCCTCCCTTACATCCTCATCAGCACCAACCCTGGACTCCTCCACAAAGGGTTCCTTTTGAATACCTCACCCACCGCCCTCCTCCACCCTTCACACCTCTGCACCCCCCACACTTCTGACTAACTCCCCCCTCCTTCCCCATCCTCACCCCTCAGAGGGACTGGGGCAGATACTGTGGTGTGTTTCCTGAGTCCCAGGAGGGCAGCCCTGCTTTAATTCAAAGCTCTTCCTCCTAATGCTGTTTTAATGGTCGCTTCGCTCAGCCGCGCCACACTGTGTTCTGTGGCACTTCACTGTCAAAGAACATTTCAAATGAGAATACAGAGACCAGGCTGTGTGTGTCTGTGTGTGTCTGTGTGTGTGTGTCTCTGTGTGTGTGTGTGTGTGTGTCTGTGTATTTGTGTGTGTCAGTGTGTGTCTGTGCGTGTTTGTGTATGCTTTCATTTCTTCATTTACATGAATGAAATAGTTGAGAGCATACAGCAACCATGTCTCTCCATGCATGTCTCTCCAGTATCTTATTTTTTGGTCTCTGCAGGACTCTATACCCTAGTCTTACACCCGAGTCTTACACCCTAGACCATTATCCCGGTCCTATACCCCAGTCTTATACCGCAGTCCTGGACCCCAGTCATATACCCTAGTTATATACCCCAGTTCTATATCCTAGTCCTATGCCCAGATCTATACTTTAGTCATATGCCCCTTTCCTTTACCCCAGTCATATAACCTAGTCCTTTATCCCAGTCCTATAACCTAGTCTGTTACCACAGTACTTTACCCCAGTCCTATAACCTAGTCCTTTACCCCAGTACTTTACCCCAGTCCTATAACCTAGTCCTTTACCCCAGTACTTTACCCCAGTCCTATAACCTAGTCCTTTACCCCAGTACTTTATCCCAATCCTATAAACTAGTCCTTTACCCCAGTATTTGACCCCAGTTCTTTACCCCAGCATCTACCATGAGTCCCTCTGTCTCTTTAATGCAGAAATAGTGCTTGTGTTCCTATGACCTCCATGATGAGCCGCTAGTGGCGGAGCGACCTGGTGGGAGGTCTCTCACTTCAGATCAAACAGGAGTACGTTGAAAGGAGAGCAGGAGGAGGAACTGAAATAACACCAATGATCTGCATCCAAACCAGAGCAGAACCTCGGATGGCCCGTTATACAGCTGGTGTTCCTGTAGTTAGCCGTCCTGCCTGTGGTACTGTCTTCACACAGAACCTCGGATGGCCCGTTATACAGCTGGTGTTCCTGTAGTTAGCCGTCCTGCCTGTGGTATTTTCTTCACACAGAACCTCGGATGGCCCGTTATACAGCTGGTGTTCCTGTAGTTAGCCGTCCTGCCTGTGGTACTGTCTTCACACAGAACCTCGGATGGCCCGTTATACAGCTGGTGTTCCTGTAGTTAGCCGTCCTGCCTGTGGTACTGTCTTCACACAGAACCTCGGATGGCCCGTTATACAGCTGGTGTTCCTGTAGTTAGCCGTCCTGCCTGTGGTACTGTCTTCACACAGCCACCCAGAGTCATCGTTTACATCAGCATCTTCAAACACTTTTACTAATAATAGTCAGCTATGCATCTCATGAACTTGATCTCTTTTGTCAAAAATAATCTCAACATTCTTATTATTTATTTCCGTGTCAAAGTATTTGGTTGCTGTTTTCATCTCTGATGTTTGAATAATGATATTTTGCAATGCGACTTCTGTGGTAACAGCTGATACCATCATGTCAGGACGATGCAAACAGGTGTTTTACAGTTGGTGGAATCAGGCATCAGCGTGTCTTTAATGGATATTCAAAGACATGATTTGAGTATGTTATTGTCAGTTTCCTGACTAGCTATGATGCTTAATGTTTTTAGTTTTTTTAAAAGAACAATAAACCTTTCTGACGTTCAAGTATCCTGTGTACAGAACCAGGAGTTCCAGACTGATGATGTTCTGGAACAAGTAGAACGAACCATCAGAGAATGTTTATCACAGCAAACGACTGCATCATGTGGTTTAGGAATTTTTATTCTACTTTTAACTTTTAATTATAGCTACCTGTTGTTGTTAATGCAATACGTTAATGAGATATGGCCTTTATAAAATGTTTGTGGTGGTTGATATTAGCCACAACATTGATGACCACATACCACAGACATATACATATACTTATATCATGATGGTAAGGTCATCCTCTAGTAAATATTTATGTCAGTTGTGACATATACAGACATGATGGTAAGGTCATCCTTACTGGCCGTGATTAAACTGTGAGGTTGTATTCTGTAAACAGTTGTTATATGCTAGCAACTGATTTTTTGTGTCTCTCAACAAAAGTAAATCCGGTGTGTGTGTATATATATGTGTGTGTGTCTTGTCTCTAGGTATCCACTGTGACAGTGTGTGTGTCTCGTTTCTAAGTATCCACTGTGACAGTGTGTGTGTCTCGTCTCTAGGTATTCACTGTGACAGTGTGTGTGTCTCGTCTCTAGGTATCCACTGTGACAGCGTGTGTGTCTCGTCTCTTGGTATCCACTGTGACAGCGTGTGTGTCTCGTCTCTAGGTATCCACTGTGACAGCGTGTGTGTCCAGGGCTTCTGGGGTCCTAATTGCTCAGTCACCTGCTCCTGTCAGAACGGAGGATCCTGCTCACCTGAGGATGGCACCTGTGTCTGTGCCCCGGGGTACAGAGGCACCTCCTGCAAGAGAAGTATGACCTTCAACCCCTGACAAATGACCTTTATGGTAGTTCTTGTAGAATCTGTGTCACAGAAAGGCTCTTATCTGATAGTCTCTAAATGGAGCCAGGGTCTGATCCAGGAGTAGAAGTGGTCTTCACGAGACCAATGAAATATCATTATATAATTGAACAGATCCTGTCTCAGACTGTTGAACTAAAAGACCAATACATGAATGAAAAACCAAACAGTATGATATACAGATATACAGTATGTAGAAACAAACAGACATGCATTGTACGCAGGGAAAATAAAGGTAGGGTTGTTATCTCAGCATTTTGTGCTTTCTAATCAGAAGAAACGTTTATTCATTATTGCTTGGTGTTAGCACAGAACAACATGTTTCTTATGTCAATAACATTATGTAATTAATTAACATTCTGACCGCAATGTATAAAAATACATTTTAATCCAAATAATAATTTGATATTACAGATTTCTATCATTTGTTATTTTATTACAGCAGGATCAACAGTTTTAACATACTCCTACCTCACTACCTTATCCTTCTCCCTCACCCCACTACATTATCCTCCTCCATCACCCCACTACCCTATCCTCCTCCATCACCCCACTACATTATCCTCCTCCCTCACCCCACTACCCTATCCTCCCTCACCCCACTACCCTATCCTCCTCCCTCACCCCCCTACCCTACTCTCCTCCATACCTACTATTTATTCTCCTTCCCCACCCACTTTTTCTCCTCCCTCTCCTCCATCTCCACCTCTTCCTCTTCTCCCCCAGTCTGTTCTCCTGGGTTGTATGGACCCCGCTGCAGTCAGTCCTGTCCCCAATGCATCCACAGCTCTGGTCCCTGCCATCATGTGACAGGACACTGTGAGTGTCTGTCAGGCTTCTACGGCTCCCTGTGCAACCAAGGCAAGTTGACCCCTCCTCCTCTGAAATGCAGATAGACAGGTTTTACTATAGGTTTACTATACCATTTCTCAATGGCTATCTTAACCATAAACTGTTGATGAGGAGAAAGCAAAAACCAATAGGAATTAGATTGTGTGTTGTTACTAGCCTTTCAGAGCCCTGCTGTGGCCCCAGACAGGTCAAGTCCATAGAAACCAGAACATAAAGACACAGTTCTGGGCTGATTGAAGAGTGTGTGTTTGTGTGTGTGATCCAGGTCCATGTGTACATCTGTAGAAATGACTGATGTTAACGTTAGGGTTAGGATTAAGATTAGGATTAGTTTTAGGGCTTGGAAATAGGAACCATTGGTTTCTGGGTCATGATCTCAACTAGGATAGAAAACACAGGTGTGTGTCTGTCTGTGTGTGTATGTGTGTGTGTGTTAATAGACTGTACGAATGGTGTACATTTATATATGAATTGTTTTGCGTATTCAGGGCTCAGATTTTGTGTTGATTTTAACTTTGTAAGGTGAAGTTATTGAATAGGGAGCGTGGGAAATGTTCTGGCGGTTTAAATTACGCTGTCAGCTATTCCAATAATTTACACCAAACCTAGCAGCTGACATTGTAGCTGTTTGTTTAAAGCTGCAATCCGTAGTGGTGACTGGGCCAAGTCAAACTAATAGGTCGAACCTTTACACATTAATCGGGTTTTGATATAATGCAGATATTACTTCAAACAAGGTATTTTTCATAATAATATTACTCTCTGACATCTGTAAAGTTTTATTTAAATATACTAGAATCTCTAAAAGCTAAATTGATAAAGTAGATATGCATACTTACTAGTAAAATTATCTTAAAACTGAACACCCTGATAAAAGATAAATTAGTAACATAAATGTAATACATTTTCACCAAAAAGCAATGTTCTGGTCCATACTGTGGTGTTAATATAGACCTTCATCACACCTCTGGTCCATACTGTGGTGTTGGTATAGACCTTCATCACACCTCTGGTCCATACTGTGGTGTTAATATAGACCTTCATCACACCTCTGGTCCATACTGTGGTGTTAATATAGACCTTCATCACACCTCTGGTCCATACTGTGGTGTTAATATAGACCTTCATCACACCTCTGGTCCATACTGTGGTGTTAATATAGACCTTCATCACAACTCTGGTCTGTACTGTGGCGTTGGTATAGACCTACATCACACCTCTGGTCCATACTGTGGCGTTGGTATAGACCTGATGCCCTATGGGCCATTCTCCCACACAGAGCAGAAACATAAGATAGGCTGCTGCCCTACAGCCTTTTTGGCTCCGACAAGCCCATTTTCTCTCCCTCTATTTACGGCTGATGAGAGACTTCCTTTTCATTATGATTTACTAGTCATAGTTATAAATTACTGAAAAGCAGATCTAGTATTCCCTTTTATGGCTTTGAGCGCTGTCTTGTGAATAAAAGTTTAATATGTTAGCTGAAGGAGCGAGGAGCAGTGAATACGACGTCCTGTGTCCCATGTGCCTGAATCTGGATGGTAATGTTGTGTAGCAGGAAGACCCGCCCTCTTGGGAGGAGAGTTGACAACGCTCAAATAGTTAGCTGCGTACTTACTAAAATACTTCCTTACTTACTTCCTATAACTTCCTTACTTACTTCCTATACCTTCCTTACTTACTTCCTATACCTTCCTTACTTACTTCCTATACCTTCCTTACTTATTAACTTAGATTTAGCAGGCAGTGGTTACATTTGTTTTTCGTCCGCAATTTTCTTTTTAATTATTTTATTATCATGATTTATTTAAACACTGGTCTAATGTTAATTGTACCACAAATAAAATATATGAAAGCCTGTCCTGGTTTCTGTCATTGAGTCGTCTCCCGAGGCACAACTTCCTCATTTTCTGAATTCTACAGTATACGTGGGATTGATGCTACTGTGGGAGATTGTTACAGTATACGTGGGACTAATACTACTGTGGGAGAATGTTACAGTATATGTGGGACTGATACTACTGTGGGAGAATGTTACAGTATATGTGGGACTGATACTACTATGGGAGAATGTTACAGTATACGTGGGACTAATACTACTGTGGGTGAATGTTACAGTATACGTGGGACTAATACTACTGTGGGAGAATGTTAAAGTATATGTGGGACTGATACTACTGTGGGAGAATGTTACAGTATATGTGGGACTGATGCTACTGTGGGAGAATGTTACAGTATATGTGGGACTGATACTACTGTGGGTGAATGTTACAGTATACGTGGGACTAATACTACTGTGGGAGAATGTTACAGTATATGTGGGACTGATTCTACTGTGGGAGAATGTTACAGTATATGTGGGACTGTTGAGGAATGCAACATTTCTTGGTAATTTCACTGACACTCCTCCATCCAGAGTGTCTTACAGTTAGTACATCCATTTTAAGCTAGCTATAGTATATGGAACAACCACCCAGTATATCCATTAAGATAGCTACCGTATGTGGAACAACCACCTAGTATATCCATTAAGATGGCTACAGTATGTGGAACAACCACCCAGTATATCCATTAAGATGGCTACAGTATGTGGAACAACCACCCAGTATATCCATTAAGATGGCTGCAGTATGTGGAACAACCACCCAGTATATCCATTAAGATGGCTGCAGTATGTGGAACAACCACCCAGTATATCCATTAAGATGGCTACAGTATGTGGAACAACCACCCAGTATATCCATTAAGATGGCTGCAGTATGTGGAACAACCACCCAGTATATCCATTAAGATGGCTGCAGTATGTGGAACAACCACCCAGTATATCCATTAAGATGGCTGCAGTATGTGGAACAACCACCCAGTATATCCATTAAGATGGCTGCAGTATGTGGAACAACCACCCAGTATA